>DWME01000182.1:0-40933 GCA_018244795.1 Parelbella ahira ahira | reverse complement strand
CTCCGATTGGTACGACTCTTTGGTGCCAATTAATTTCACAATATTGTTTGGGATTTCATAGTCGTTGCAGCATTTTCCCGCTATCTTCATTCCGCAGCGTAAAGCGCCGTTGAGCGAGAACAGGGATTCCTCGACGGGGAATCCCCGATAATTTACTGCCATTTTTTATTAAAGAGTTTGTGGCTTGGATTCGTTTCCTTTTGACTGTTTTACCCACTAGATGAAAGAGTGTTGCTGCACGAAGGAATTAAACTCCAAAAACGATACGAATGGAGTTCATAGTCGTCGTTCCAATGTTTGAGAAAAACAATACTAAATTCTTAAATTCCACTAGACAAATCCACTAGCCACTAAAGTCAATATTTGTCCGCTAAAAAGCAAGCCAAAACCACCAGATTTAGTGGAAAATCCACTATGTTGGCAACACTGCAAAAGATACATTGTGCAAAACAGGAACTATAGAGTACGTAATAACTGTGGTATATCCTTTACAGTCGCACACACTCGATATTGTACAATACATAGATTTAATTTTGAAATTATGTAGACTTTTATGGAACTAAACCATTTATTGCTTATTTATTGCGTGTAAAAAGTTATAGTTATTAGTAGCGATAATATTATTAAAATGTTGATGCAAATAAGTAATTTGAAAATGGGTAATTGCTAGCTTGTGAGACGGAAGAACATTGTTCTTAAATGAAAATTACCATGATACAAGAATGTACAACTATGAATACAGCGTTATAAATCAAAATTAAGTTATGCATACAAGAGATTTTAAAGGTGCAAAAAGGAATTAACTTGGTGTTGCTTCTTTTGTCAAACATGTCTTGTCATTGTTTACAGTGTTCATGACTAGCGAGTAGGTACTGTAGATAACGGTATACGATAAAAGATCACAGTTTGTGTAACTCAAAGCATTTGAGATAATAGCATATATTCTGCTCAGCCGTTCAACGAATAATATATTAGTTAACCATTAACATGCCGCACTTTAGAATTGAAACAAACGTGACTAAGAACAAAATTCCACAAGATTTCGTATCCAAAGCCATACCGGTATTAGCAAAAGCACTCGGCAAGCCAGAACAGGTATATGATTTTGCAATATTTTGGGAAAACAATACAATATCTACTCGGCGTCAACTTAAATACTCGCTAATTACGTTTACTGCGCTCAGAGGTTCCAAATAAAAAAAAACAAATTTACTATGTAACATCACGCCTGTAATCCCCGAAGTGGTAGGCAGGTGAGTGTAATACACTCCCACGTTTCACCAGTTACGTTTAGGTCCCATGGAATAGGTTGTGAGCCTATTGCCATACACCGGGCACTGATCCAGACTCCGAGTGACTACTAGAAATTCTAAATTAGAAAAATTCAATAGCACTCGACCCGGGATTTGAACCCAGGACCTCCCGATCAGCAGGCGCGCTTGCAACCGCTCGACCAACGAGGCAGTCTATCAGGCAGGCTATCAATAACAAAGTAAGATATACATATTGAGCGTTATCATCATCGTCCGACTCCCGTCCACTACAGGACATAGGCCTCTCCAATAACACGCCACTGAGCTCGTACTTCAGCTCCCCAATCACTGCCAGCCGCTCTGCGTATATTGTTACTCTGTGAGAAATATATTTATTTACCTAAAAGAATAATACTTTATGTAAAGCAAGTATCAGACGATCAGCCAGCAGTCACCCGTGGACGCTGTCGCCAGTTAATCTATTTAGTGTTAGTTAGAGCGAATTAGTATAAGTTGTTAGCAAAACTATTAATCAGTTAGCATTACTTGGCAATTGGATTTTAGGGACACGACTGTGTTAGTACAAATTAGTCCAGTTAGTACCTATCTTGTTCGAAGTTGTTCACAGACGCGTCGTAATTCCTGAGAACTGAGGCTAGCGCTTGTGTACCGCTATGTATGTATGTACATATATACAGACAGATTGACATGTACACCTCCAGTTTCCCGAGCGATATAAACTAACAAACACATATACACGAGTATGCACATACACGCAACACGCGCACACAAAGATTTTATTAGAAATAGTCACGTATTATATAGTTGACATTTGTGTGATAAATTTGTACAAATAACAACATTAGCATAGTATAAACACCTGAGCAATTAATCAGACCATAGAATATATAGTACGCAGAAATGTCGTGGCCTATTGTATTGTCAGTTAAGTGTCACTATAGCCTACATCTATACATTTGTATGCAATTTCAATTACGTATAATGTCTGAATTGAGGTCTATTATACACGAATTGTAATCTCTGAGTACCTACTAAGTTGGAAGGTCTTATAATTTAGCCTGTTTGTTGAAAGTTTAAACAGACCTAACACAGAGCATTATTTAGAAACACTAGACACTCCGTTTTGAAAATCAGACCGGAAAACTGATATATTTACCACAACAATTTTAACTTGCAACAAGTACTTACTTCGAATGATCGATTAGAGCTTTAAAAACACATCTAATGCAATGTGTATGGGGCGTAGAGAAAAACAAATTGATTTAAATTAAAACATAATCCGTTCATTTGTTTTATTTTTTAGTGTTCAGCGAACATGCGAATCAAACTGTGAGATATAATCATATCTTCATCCGTAATCAAGGTTAACAAACAAACAATGTGGGACGTAAACGTAACTAGTGAAACGGGGGAGTGTATTACAATTCCTCTGCGTACCTCTTCGGGGACTACATGCGTGAATTTGCGTTTTACATATTTGAATGAATATGCTGGTAATAATTTAAATAAATTATTTAGATTTTTACATATTTACAATACTAGTTATTTTTATAGTTTGATTTCAAAAGGTCTACGTCCTATTTCCTGTTTTATTTACGTATAAAAATGTATACGAGAGACATTTCTACTTGCTACCGTTTACGTTGTTACAACAAGGTATTTGTTCCTATAACAATTTACAACCACAACACAACCACAAGACTAATACACACAACTTGCTAACAAGACTTGGGTCTCCAGCGACCCTAATTATATAGGGCTAAGAATCTTATTAGGCTTCCTAAGATATTACATAATATTGTTATTGTGAGCACGAAATGAGCTACCAGTAAATAACGCCGTAGAATGTTAGATTTTATCATAATTAGGATAAAGTTCTATTCTAAATAGAAGTAGGTACCTAATAAATTAGAAAAATATGAAAATAATATGACCAAATATATGAACAAATTTGCATGTAGAATTCGTGCAGAAGAGTCAAAGTATTGACCTAATGGGAATTGGCTGTTATTTTGTTAATAACGAAAAACACTAGAGTTTATTTTAAAGTGTAAAATATATAACATGAAGTAAAAAATTAAGTCGGTCAAATGGACACCTCAAAAGTCAATGCACATTTATAGTTGTTATGTTGCATTATTCCTTTTTATCTCTTCGTTTTCAGGACTTACAACTGTCATTGTGTTTTCTGATAAATGCAAGGTATCAAAAAACACCAAAGGACGAAATATGGAGGCACCAAATTTGAGCACGACAACGAATACGAAAGTGCGTTGACTCTAGAGGTGGCCATTGTACCGAAATATTTTTTTTACTATGTCATAAATTTTACATTTTCTGATAAATGTTAATATGTGAAAACGATACTCAATGATTTTTGTTTTTAATAAACTACCAGCTAATTGAAATTAGGTCGTTACTTTTGCCCCACCATGGCACCATTTTTACTATGGCAGTTTTAAAACATTAATTTTAAGTTTAATTCTATTTAGGTACGTTAGAATCCTTTGTGCATATTCCTATACAAAAGCGACTTAGTGTCACGGCAAACATACCAAGGCAGGTGACACTAACTTAATCTTTTAAACTAACAACACATGTGTTACCATTCTCAGCTACAACGTGAGCTCTGTGTGGGATTGAAAGGAATTTCGAATGGAACTGACCGCTTTTCATGACACATATGCCTATACCTAATCGTAAATTCTACTATATAAACACACTAAAAGTTTGATCCTTAGCAAGCTTATATAAAACGTGAAGGTTATCCAGCAGTTTTAAGTAGAAATACAATTGCCAGCTCATTATAAGAACAAACA
Organism: Parelbella ahira ahira; assembly: GCA_018244795.1. Lineage (NCBI taxonomy): Eukaryota > Metazoa > Arthropoda > Insecta > Lepidoptera > Hesperiidae > Parelbella > Parelbella ahira. Next base: position 36,840 of record DWME01000182.1, on the reverse strand, counting down.
AATAGTCGCTGTTGTTCCCGAATCCAGTTTAATCTCCGAAAGTCATTAGTCCACTATGTGGGGTTTCATCGCATTGTCATCAAAAAAACTAACTGTTCTATACAAATTGTTGCGCTGAAAAGGATACAGAAAAGAAATAGACAATAGAATTTCTTATTCAGACAGCGGGAGATGATTATGTAGATAGCGAAGTCTGGATAAGATGGAATTTAGTTCGCTACTGGTGGACTGAGCAAAAGAGGATATTTTCTCAAGAACAAAACTAACAACTTTGCGATAAGTAAAACCAATTTAAATAATATTTAATAATAAAAACAGTTCCTCTAGATACAACAGGTGATTTTACGTCTGAACTCAAAATACATGTATATTGGACATTATTTTGTTGGTTATTAAATATTGATATATCCTGATTGTGAAATTTTACATCTAACGGTACTTTGCAACTGAATAAAACTTAGGGCATATCATCATCATCATCATAATCAGCCTATCTCAGTCCTATGGTGGACATAGGCATCTCCCAATGAGCCTTTCGCGCCCGGTGATCGTCTTGTCGCATGCAGCATCTACCGCATGCCCAGCGTGAAGATTAGGGACAAAAACCTCCATGAATAGGGCGTATACAATCAAGTATTCGGCTTGCTATTTCAAAACATATCAACGTGAATCTATGAGTTTTCTAAAAAATCAATTACTGTCCATCATCTGCTTTGTCATCGGACCTTTCTCTTCTTTCTAATTATGTTATGCAACCTGTTTCTTCGGACTTCTTTTAAATCCAAGCTTTAAGGTTATAGAATTTGCTCCCACCAAACGTAAGACAAACTATTTTTCAATATCTACTCTCTCTCGATTTCTTAAAGCAGTTTCAATGATTTCGAGATTCCTAATATTAATATATTATCTATTTAATATATCGGTACTACGTGCCTCATTGCCATTTTTTTTTATTTTACTCATAAAACTATTACGTAATTACATATATAACTTCGAATGTTTGAAGCGTTAGTTCCTATAATTGTAAGTGTATGGTAAACCTGATTTCAAATTTAACTGCGCATTTTAGCAAAAGGTGTACAAATACTGTTTTTAGTCGTTGATCTATTTGAAGATATTACGGCATAGACAAAAATCTATAAAAGCACCCGTATTTCTTCATCCGTGCCTTGTTTAAACGAAGAAAAATGCAAACAAACGGAGATGCAAATGGAACTCCAGATAAGACATTTTTCAGTGCGCTCACCTGTAATTATAAAACACAATGCTGTAATGAATTAATTAAAACCATTATTTAAAACCTCACGTGGTTTCACGTGATTAATTGTGGAGCCGGTGGACCGCGCGCATTAAGCTTTATCACCTCACACAGTGCACACCGTACGTTTAATTGAACAAAATAAACATTTATTATGACAATGAGTTATATTTCGTTGTGACGATAACAATGGATGCAGATATGGACGATAAAATTATGATAATGATAAATAACTGGTATGCGATAGACTGCTTGATTTTCGTTACGTCACTGAATAGATACAACGATATCATATAGGCAATATCTGATCTTGTCGGTACTAGTGTTCTCGTCTATTAACACGGGTTAATTCGGATGGAAGAATGACTAGCGCTCATAAATGCGTAACGAACTACCTATTGTTTTGGTCGCATAAAAAAGCGTTATATTATTTTTAAATTATTGCAGCGTTAATAGAGTCTTAGGAAGCTTCATCTAGTTAAAAATATGATGACATTTTCATAAACACAAACACAAGATATTAATTAAAATATCCACGCTATTTCCCTCGTTACATTACTATACATATGGGCTATGATTTTAAATAATTAATAGGTATCTGGTCATTCGATCTTTGAATTCACATCTCTTTCAGTATGAATTCCGTTTATTTTTGTTCTTTAATTAATTATGTATCAAAAGCAACCACGTCTATCAATTTGAAGAAATTTTCTAGTTTCTGATTATTTTAAATCCAACTATGTTCTGAAATAGAAATGGAATGGCATAGGTTGGATATTCATAATTTTAATTAATGCAAGAATAACAAGTTTGCTCATGTTACGGCTGGAGCTGAACTATACAGCTGCAAGGTAACAATTGACATGCTAACTTAAAAATGCCAAGAATTTCGAATGCGATATTATGTATGCCACGCTAAGGAGAAAGTTGCAATAATACTTATTTATGCCTCATTTAATTATACTACGATGTCATGATGAGCTAGACGAGCGGCGAGTCTTAAGATCTATCTTGCGATGCTATAATCGTTCTCACCAGTAACTTGTTAGTGCATAGAACAACCCTACAGGCATGCTATTTATTACCCGGTAACGGTAAAGCCTATTAGACCAAATTGCAAAGCTTTTATATCAATTGATGATACTATCCTAATTTGGAGAATATTACAGTTCCAATAAAGAGACCACGTTGGAAAATTTAACAATACACCTTCCGACAGTTAATAGGGCAAGTAATTTTTATTATTTCCAGCAAAGCTAGGAAATTAAAAATTTTATTTTATCGAATCCCAGTGATAGATCCCAGGGTCTTGCATATGCGGTTACTTTGCATAAATTGCAAGTGCCCGACTAGAACCAACGAACACTGGAACACTGTCCGGGATTGTCTGAAAACTTATACACTGAGTATATTTTTTCCGAGAACTTATGCTGTCGGAGTAGGAAAATAGTAATTGTTAGAATTTCATGTTCAACTAACTTAGTAAATAAATGTTCTGTATTCTAAACTGTTTAATTAAAAATATGACATATATATATAAAAATATAAAACTGACATTTAACAAATAGCTAATCGTAATAACTAGGTAAATATAATAACATTGTCAAATTGAATGCACTTATGCCAAGTCTTTTGTTAAAATATTTAGGTTTAAATACTATCTACGTTTTCGAATTTACAATCAACAAAAAGATAAATATGACACTGAAAATAAAAGATTGTGTTATTTCTATCTCATTTTTTATTAAACAAAGCCTTCACAGAACCTAACATCAACTAATTTAAAACAAGATTTTTACTTCTCTCACAGACATTTTAATGAAGCGGAACTCTGGTAGAAAAAAGATAAAAAACATGAATTCTTAGTTGGAACAATGAAGTTTATATTACAGAAACAAAGCTTTATGCTAAGTAAATTATACATTTCTATTTAATAAGGACTGTCACAATCATGATTTTGATTGTATTAATTGCCCTCCATAAATGTTTTAATGAATCAATTAAAATCTTTTAATCAAATACTTTAATTTAATTGGTCTTGTGTAGATAAAAAAAATATTTGATGATTATTTCTTTTAAAATAAAAGTTGTTCCTCTTTCTTATTAACTATTTATTTATATTAATTCATATTAACATATTATTCAACTTTATAATTAGAAATATTTCCTTTTTATACATTTAAATAAGAACATTTCAAGACAATTTCATTGTTATGACGTTTTCGTAACATCGTAATATCACGCCTGTAATCCCCGAAGGAGTAGGCAAAGGGGTGTAGTACACCCCTACGTTTCACCAGTTACGTTTAAGTCCTATGGAGTAGGTGGTGAGCCAATTTCCATACACCGGGCCCAGATCCAGGCTCCGAGTCAGTACCAGAAATTCTAAATTAGAAAAATCCAATAGCACCCGACCCGGGATTTGAACCCAGGACCTCCCGATCGGCAGCCGCGCTTGCAACCGCTCGATCAACGAGGCAGCGAGTAATATTATTTCCACGTGGTACCAAAAGCTTATGTGAATAAGAATTTGGTTTTATTTTTGACGAAATTTATTTTCCCGTCATTTATTGTCAACTATAAAATCACATTAGTGATTTTTTAAAATATTGATTTGACTACAGTTTTCGATCTTTAGTACAATCAATATTTAAAAAAAATGAATAGTTCATTATTTAAACTTTTTAGGTAACATTCTTTGCTATATATTCCAGTTCCTCAACATACAAGTAGGTATATATATTTACTCGTATGTCTGTCCTGTGGTTGACTACCTATCCTTTATTCAAAGTTATAAACTACTATGTACCAATTCTAAAGTTACTTCATAATCAGCCCAATTACTATCTAGTCTCTATTAATATTTCACTTAAAAAGTTAATAAAAAAAACGAAAAACCTATATAAAGATAAGAAAATAGTCAAAGTAAATACATATATTATTCCTTTACTTAGAAAATAACTCGGAATAATCAACTTAGAGTTTACGATAAAGTCTCTTTGATACTCCGCGAATGTTCTCACTTTGTAGAATAAACACCCAATAAAAGTTATTACATAGTCATAATAGACTTAACTTCACCATCATGGAGTCCCAGTTTGTAACAGCAACATTAAATCTCCCTTTAGTGTTGTACACGAAAATGCTATATTCGAAACTTTGCTTGGTTAAAATTTACACATACTCATAACACAGTTTATCCATACAATTACTTACTACAAAAATTCTAGTGTTGCCAGTGCGCTGCCAAAAACGACGGTGCTGCGATCTTTGAGAGAATATTGCTATCTAGCTGACAGTTCTATCACCTATTCAATAAAAAAGGTGCCGCCGACCACAACGAAGAAAGTATTAGAGACAGAATGTATTCCTGTATGAACCAAGTCCTATTTCATGTGCGAGGATTGACGTCTGTTGTATTATAATAAAATTATTGCTTGTATTTGTCGAAGAAATGGTCGGAGATAACCATAAAATTACTAATCCTACACTTACTGTGTCCCTTTATCAACACTCGAGAACAAGACTACTGAAGCGTTAATACAATACAGTGCGAAAGTTTATCTATTCCAGTCGTAACCGTTACTTTAAAAATCTGCCATTCTTAGAAATCTGCCGCCCTTAAAAATCCGCCATTTAGATTACCTTCGGCACACATCCACAACCACTTTGGCATTAATGAAATTGTTAGTTAAAGAAACGTAATCCTATAAAAAACAAAAAAATCTTTAAAAAATATTTCTAACATATTAGGTAAATATAAATGAAATGTCTAAAAACTGTTACTTCATTTATATTACGGTAATTAACGACAAGCCGAGGACAGGACGCGATGACGCAAACAGCCTATGTCCAGCAGTGGACTGAGATAGGCTAATGATGATGATGAATTAACTATATTATATATAAATTGTCACCTGTACAATCACGAGTCAGCCTGTTAAACGTGCTCTGTAAAATTGGCGGCGCCGTCATATGCGTACAAAAACAATCAAACATAATATGAATTTAAATAATTATAATAATTATCATTAGAATGCGGACGTGACGTAAGAGCGATCAATGTGACGTCATGATGAAACGCGTCACAAGTGATGCCCCATTGACATGTATACGGAGTGTGTCAATAGTATTTAAATAACATTTTTATTCCCACATTATTAACATTGTAGGAATTATAAACATATATATTGTAAAACTGATACTGTCTTTCCGCTTATTTTAATTCTTCTATCATGTATTCCACGACTGGAAGGTGTGGCGCCGAGTAGGGTAGGCAATGTCCAGCTGTGAGCATCTAAAGGCCGATAATGATGATAATATATCATTGCCTAAAAACGTAACATAACGAATGTAATCCCCGTAGAGGTAGGCAGAGAAGTATAGTACATACACTCCACGTCTCACCAATTATGTTTAAGTCCCAATGGAATAGGTGGTGAGCCTATTGCCATACACCGGGGATTAATCCAGACTCCAAGTCACTACTACAAATTCTAAATTAGATAAATCCAATTTTACCCCATCCGGGATTAAAAGACAGGATCTCCGGATCGGCAGTGGCGTTTGCAACCACTCGACCAACGAGGCAGTCAATCATTGCCTATAATAATTGTCAAATTACTCTACAGATGTGCCTGCGCAGTACATTATGTTGGTAACTTGGTAAACAAACGAAATATACGACCATAAGATGAAATAGAACAAATAGAATTTATCTTACGTTCGTTTTTCTACTCTGTAACTGCACAAGAGCAATATGCTGAAGTATGCTAAAGCCTCCTTTGGGAGGGACCCTCGTTCACCTGGCAAATGTTTCCCTTTATTGTGATAGGCTTTTATGAAATAGTGAATATAAACAAAAAATATTTATCTCTACAAACACAGAATCGACTATGGAAATACGCAAATATAATAAATTTTATAAACAACTATTTTTGTTCCTCACTAGCTGATAACTACATCGTCATCGTCATCGCCGTCATCGGCCTAGCTCAGTCTGCTGCTGGACATAGGCCTTCCCCAGACCCCCAGTGAGCCCCGGCTGCCCAGGCCTATGATAACTTCAACCGCGTTGCATTCTGTAAATTACAATGTATTTCACACGCAGAGGGAGAAAACGTCAAAATGATCTAAAGTAAAAATGTACTCGGCTTACAAAATGTCTTTGGAAGCTATGTTATTAAATTTAATATTTGTGGCTAAAATATATAAATTATCAAGGATAGTAACGCCAGAGTGACATGTAAGGGACCGTGTGATACATCGCTATTTCTTAAAACTTTAATAAATTTATATTAAATAATAATATCGTATTATTTATTTTAAATAAGGGGCACGTGACAAAAAAATAAAGCCCAGATTTAATTAAAATTAATTAACCTATATAGATTATAAATAGAAAAACAAGTGAATGTATGAATGGCATAAGTATAAGAGCGAATGAACTAAATAATTAGCGATCGAATGAAAGATGAAGTGAATGATTGAATAGAATGATTGACTTAATCAATAAATAAACGAGAAAATTAAATAACTATTAAAAAACACAACGACATTTTTTAAAGATTACACCTTTTTATCTGTGTACTTTTCAGTACAAAGATGATATATTACACAGCAAATAATAATAGTTAAATATCCAACAGCTTATCCATACTCTCAGCACTCGTACGACCCAATGTATGTATTATTACAAGCTGTATGACATAAGCACAATTTGCATATAAATCAAGCCGCCGCCGAGGTGAGAGGTCGAGGGTGTCGAGTAGCGTTGCAATTAGGGGCGAGATCTCATATTAATGTAAAGAGCTTGTCAATATCTTACTTAGAGAAGTATGTATTAACGTAAGCTGATGGTTTAGTACACGTGAGTATTAAAATATATAGGTCAACTCGTTGAGAATTTCGTCGGTATTATCGAACTGAAAAATGTATTGTAATAACGGTTGTAGGAATGTATGAAATAAGGAATGAACTAACGCAATTAAAAACGAAAGAATATATCAATACGCAATACAGTATTTCATATGTGTACTATAATAATAATCGACCCATTTGTCATTCCACTGTTAGAATATGGGTCTCATCTCATATTGAGAGAGTTAAGGCCATAGTCTGCCACGCTGGCCAAGTAAGGGTTGGCAGACTTCACACACCTTAGATTTTTTCATAATTTCTAAGGTGTGCAGGTTTCTTCACGATGTTTTCCTTAACCGTTAGCAAGTAATATTTAAATTTGAAACGCACTTTTGAAAACAGGCGGGCGCCATGGATTTCAACGCAGCACCCCTGGAGTGACAGGCTGAATTCTTTATCATTATGCTATCACTGCCATAAGTATATACTATAAATAATATATTATATTATTTATATTATATTCTATATATTATATTATTATTATGCTATATTTATTTACTATAAGTATTCTATATTATGGTGTATAAATAGACCAGTTGAAATAGTTCTGTTAAATGTTTACATGTTTCAATGTGAATGTGTACTCACACATACACATTTACGTACATATACTCGTGAGCCCGTACTAGTGCGCCTAAGCGTACATGTACGAAAACAAGTAAAATACACATCTAAAATCACGGAACAGTTTTTAACCAGTTAAAAAAATATCGGTTGACACGAAAACTACAGTTCAGTTTATAACTAGAATTCGCATAATAAAAGGCAGAGCATGGAAAGCCGCGCCGGCTCCAGTACCAGCGTTTGTCGTGTTTTTGTCGTATTTAATGAAATCCCCACGTCAATGTTGTAGGCGGAAATTGAATCGCTGGCATCGGCCGCCACGGTTGAATTTTCGCTTTTAAACTTTTCAAAGAGTTGAAATTAAAACTACGTAGTAACTCCACAACTTGTGCAGACCATTTTGTTTTGTTCATACTTAACATCACGCCTGTAATGTAATACAGTCCCACGTTTCATTATCATTACCTCTAAGTCCCATAGAATAGGTGGTGAGTCTATTGCCATACAGCGGGCACAATTCCACACTCCGAGTCACTACAAGAAATTTTAAATTAGAAAAATCTAATAGTACACGACCCGGGATTTGAACCCGGGACCTCCCGATCGGCATGTATGTTTTGTTCATAATTATATGTATATAGAAAGTGTTTTATGAACTAACTGACAATACATACATACATACATACATATACATTCACATTAACAATATAAACATAGATCACAATTATATTCCAAGCAATTAAAATATTATTAGCGATTATCTAAAAACGATTGACACGATTCTTTATTCAATAATGAATCATAGCAATAAAAACTAATTTCGGTATTAATGTTTACAATAGTATCCGCTTAAATAAAAATAGTCAACCCAAAATGTATTATAGTCCGTGTAAATGCGGAAGAGCGTATAAGTCCGTGTAAGTGCAGACAAGGACCGAAATGTTTGTCATTCGGTACTCTCTGCCTGATCTATAAGGGTCCTGGCGTAATATGGTAAAGCTATCACTTTCTGAAGTTTATAGTTAGACAACACAATGTCAAAGTGATAATAATAGTGCCAATTTGAATGTGGAACGCAAAATCACGTGTCTGTGTCAGTTGTAATATACAGCGCGTAGTCAGCAATTGTACAATTGAAGCTATACCCAATAACAGCGGGTGGTATTTAATAGAACGGCCAGTCACTGTCGTTGGTGGCGGAAATTAAATGGAACATGTTACTGGCAATACAGTTAAATTCTATTTTTTTTTCTTTGAGATGCCAAACTTTTTAAGTGATTTCTCCTACTTACTATGATTCTTGACTGATGCAATGGTCGAGTGATGCAAGCGTATCTGCTGATCGAGAGATTCTGGTTCTTTCTAACTTAGATTATCTATACAGAAATTTCTGGTAGTCGCTGGGAATCTGAATTTGTGCCCGGCAATAGACTCATCACTTATTTTATTGTACAACAGATACCTATATGATATAACATATAATATTGTATCGCTATTTTATATTATATCAAGTGCAAGTACATTTTTTCATACTGATGGTAGATGCGTTATGTGCTGAGGCTCTACATTTCTATATATTACATATCAGTTTATACAGGGATGTGAGCTTCGATTAAATAAAGACGTTTATCTCTCAACAAGCCAAATATTTGTCTCGTAAATTGTTTCTTAACAATAAGGGAACGCGTTCATATAACACAAGAAATCGTTAATAAAAAAAATAATAATGAAATAAATAACATCGTTATTATGAGGCATTCGTATTAGATGCTCTGACTATGAATGGAACCTTATCGTAGTAGTGGATACTGACATTTCCTAAGTAATGCGTGTAGGAGATCTATATTGGAGAAGGCAATATTCACGTAATATATTTGTTTCATCAGTAATCATAACGTTTCGTGGATTGTAAGACGCATTTATACGCATTCTAGACATCAATGACGTGAAAGGAAAAGTAATAGAGCAAAGTCGTATTCGCACGTGATAGGATTTTCGTGATAAAATTGTCGTAGGTCTTCTATTGGTATAGCAGTTTGGTATTTAATTGCGTTCAGTGGAAGTTCACTAAAGGTATATAGTTCAGAATAGTAATGTTCTCGTACATTCTATTTTTACTTAACTTACAAAAGTAATTTATACAGTAACAGGTCGTCTATTAATAGCTAGTTGTCTGGTAAGGTCGGCACCAGGTCGTCAGTCGTTCGGAGAACTACTGCTAATTCGATATGCAATTATATTACAATTGTGCCAACCTTAAGTCTGTTGGAAACTGAGTGGTAGTAATAGTTTAACTCATCGCTTAACTCCGCCGCGATCTTACCACAATCAGCGGAAGCTTATGACTAAGAACATCGGTTAGATTCAAAACTAGTCGGACTATCTGAAAAAAACATACGTTAGTTACGTCGGTACGTAATTGAATCTAGGATTTTTTAAAGTTAATACCGCAAATTTCCGTAAAAAGCGAAATGTATTGAAGTGGTTTTGAAGAAACACTACTTCTTACTAATAAACCGCACATAGATAGATGTCATCAACATTGAGAGATGTTTTCAACATTGATACCGAGACAAATTGGTGCGTCAAAGGGACGTATGTGGTCAGAATAAATTGTTGGGCTATTGTTTTGTCCAAATATCGTTGCAGTCTGAATTGCTACAACAGGCTTTAAGGTTTTGCATATCCGGGAAGACTTGGAAACGATACAATGTAATTTTTGATTGTACGTTTCTATAAAAACCTTTTATTACAAATATAATATGTTTCTCTTCTGTGTTTTTGTAATACATGAAATGATAATATTACGTTAGGGTATTACGTTTATTAGGTTATATTAGAGTATATGTATACTATAATAACCGGATATAACGAAAGAAAATGAGGCCGGTGTATACAAACATTTAGTATATTTACCAAAATATTGAAAGCCGCCAGGCAGCTGGCGCCGCTCACAGGTGTTTCAGAATATTGGAATATTTTAATTTAATATTTAGAGATATAGTTAGATACCATACTATATATAGTCATTATCAAAAATCTTAACTATATTCTGTGTACTACACAGATTGCTTTCTTTCATATTAAATGTAATTGGATCTTTTTTAAAGTCCACATATACGTATATATTGTTTTCATTACGGCAAACAATATTAAGCTGAAACTTGGGAAAAATATAAAGTTAAATAAATTGCTTGTTTGTTTTAAGAATTTTTAAACTCAAATCACTGGATACTGTATAAAGTGCAATTTTAGATAACAATTATAAACTTAATTGTTGGTCATTATTTATATTCTCAAAATATTTAAGCTCAGGGAAATCTTCTAAAATTGTCGCTCTGCACTTTATTCTGTTTTTTAAGTGTCCTTTAATGTTGGCTTTATAGTTTTCATTGGTTGGGTTCAGCGCATAGAGCTCAGTTTGATTTGGAAGTAGGAGATAGGTAGGTGTTGCAAACTACACAACTTGTTGAGCAAGGGTTGTTGCACTCTGGAGATATGTTCCTTTGTCGTAATGAGGACTAAGTCACTAAGGTCATATTCTGTGGAGTGCAGTGGATGTAATTAAAATAATGTCGATTCTATCGAATGATACGTTATTAAGTAACGTAATATCTTGGGATATTGTATAAATGTTGAACGATTATCATGAGGCAACCGGAAGTTATCGCTAAGTCTGTGTTTATATAAGTGCATACAATGAAGTGAATGGTAAAATATGAAAGAATAACAATAAAAGTAGCTAGTAAACGGTATTATTCTGTTAAACCTGTAACTGTAGTAATATAAAGTATTTACCGAAACGCTTCTTTTCAAATTAACATTTTCCTGTATTTCCTATACGGTATATATGTATGTATAAAAACGATTACCGCGGTATACAAACAAAAATATTAACATGAAGTAATAAAAAATACCATTAAAAGTCTAGACTAGTCTTTGGCTTTAAATATTTTACAGCGATTTTACCACCAGCTTCAACAAAGTACTACCTATTTTTAGTTATCATGCAATCGAAATTTTACAGAGCGTACCTATTTATTGCAATGTTGACAAGACATGACAAAAGGTTGACTGCCAAGCTAAGGGCTTATACGGATTAACCCTTACGTTGTTGTTGGTAAAACTCACCATACTAGACATTTTATGGTACATAACACATTTACTTGACTCAAAAAATAAAAAACGTAAACCGGCGAGCATAACGGTTTATCTCTCCGGTTTATTACGATGTTTATGGAAGTATTATGTCAAAAAACTAGTTCACGCCCGCAGATCCGCTTTCTCGCTTCATAAATTCTTCGTTATTTCCTACACTACATGGTCCCTGAAAAGTGTTCGAAACGCCCGTGCCAGACGATGTTTTTGTATAAGATTTTCTTGCAGAGACAAAAGTGCTGCACGTACTCGTAATTCTACTGCTAAACAGCAGTGTTTCCATTCTTTTATTAGAAGTACATGCCCGCCTTGAACTTACCTTCAAGAAATATACAAAGTAATATGATATCATATATAATCGTAAAGTAATGTACAACATCATCCTCCTGGCGATGACAACTTATTCTTTCAAGTGGCACAGTAGAGGGAGTATGCGTTCGTAGCCGATCGAAAGTTCTGGAAGCGCCCTAGGGGCTTTCGATAATATTTATTAAGTAATTAAGCAACTAAGAGTAATAAATAACATGAACTTAACGGTATATCGGAGACGCGGAAGCTCTTACGAAAATTAATCAGCAGCGATCAAAAATGGCCGACCGCTTCATTTATCTTAGCGTAATAGTATGTTTTTATTAATCTAACAATTTCTAATACGAAATTAGTTTTGTTAAAAATATACCTATGCTTTTTTTTACTTACGTTAAATGAAATTACAAACACAATTTTTTTTTATTTTTTAAACTAGCACATTTTGTGTTATGTTTTAGTTACAATAATAATAAAAAACAAATAATGATTATAATAATTTTAATTTCAGTGCTATTTAAACGATATGTAAACATAAAAAAAAATATATTCTTTTGCCTCGACTCCGTTCACTGTAGCAATGTGAATTTTACTTTAAAGAATCATATTACTCTAAACATTCATATTGTTATACATAATATGATTACATTAGACTACAAGACTACATTGCCATATAATTACATTCGTTAAAAGTACAAGTACATTCCATATTAGTCCTTTATACACGGTAATATTCTCTGCTAAATAGAGATGGCAATGTATTAGATGTACTATATAGAGTAGAAATTAAAGATTTTAAGGCCATTCTAGTAATAAATAAAAGTACAATATTTCATTTAAGATAATCTAATTTACTAACCAGAAGTCAGAGCAGTTCATTAAGAAAAAAAAACACGTGTATTATTGAGCTATGCAATGACATCGCCTATAAGGAAAAATAAAAAGTAATGATAAATGAAGAAGTAAAAAAAGGTTAATTTCAAGGAAAAAAAAACGATTATATTCTTGTTATATAATATATTATATAAAGGCTCATTTAATCGATTGCAGCTGTATACCACTGTACGTTTTCTAGAACTACATGTAAGGTTTAATTTTTGCCCAGTTTGCGATTCTTGTGGCGATCCATTCACGATTATAATCGGAAATTGGACACAAATGTTTATATGTGCTGCAGAGAGTAACTGCCGTGTGGTTGGAAGGGTAATATCCTTCTAAACAAGAATACCTATCAGAATGGGCTTGGGATTCCACAAAGGGCTCATGGAACATGGGTCGACGTTCTTGGAGTACAACTATATTTGGAATACTTTTGATATGAAACTTCACAAGTTACTAACATGCGTATTTCTACGATTTATGAATTCTTCATCATCATCATCAGCCTACTCCCGTCCACTGCTGGATATAGGCCCCTCCAAAGGCACGCCACGGAGCTCGATCTTCAGCTCTTCGCATCCAACCACTGTCAGCCACTTTGCGCATATCGACGTACCTATATATTATGAATTCTTACATGATGAATGTGATTGAAAAGTGATATTATTATTGTAAATGTGTTAATTACTTAATATCTACTAACTTATAAGCGTATTTTACTAACACTGTGGTATTAAATGTACGATGAAAACAAATTGTATTATTTCAATGTGACTTTAAAAGTAAGCGTTCAACAAAAATATGAACAGGAACCGCGAGTTCGTTTTTAAGTACGAATACCATTTATTTTTACGAGATGAATGGGTCAAGTCTAAGAGTTGGTAAGGAAATATATAACGCTGACATAAATGAGTCGATTTATGACTCTTTAAATATTCTTAATTATCATAAATATCTTCGCATGACGGTCCAGACGTCTGCCTTAAGTATTTCGCTTATGAACTGGCTACGAATTGGATAATTCATAGGTTTTTAACATAATTTAAACATTAAGCATAATCGTTTAGAACTGACAAAAAAACCTATTCAGCTCGTATACATAGATACTCGTACCTACCGATAGTAAAAAATGTTAATGGTTTGGAACTATAAATAAAATCAAAAAGTTTATCATGCATTCTTTATTCATTTTGAATTTAACAAAACGGTGTTCGTCTGAAATAATTAAAACTCAATATACATTAAAAGTTAATTTCATTTTATTATTTAATTTATCACTTTTTTCACTGTTAATACGACAAATTTATTTCAATGGTTAATATCATTTACTGGATACTAATAAGAAAAATATCAAAGGATTGTTCAATAAATAAATAAATATTTATTAAATATACTGTCATTAGTAAACGACTAGATTACGGATGTTATTGTTTTATTGTTTTTTCAATAAATATGTCTCTTACGCTAACAAATTGACCAAGTACATACATATAAATTACGTCACTTTTATTTGAACCACATATTAATCATTTTCATTGCTTACACTTTAGCACTATTATGTACATCGTTATTTTTCAACACATCAATCCGAATTTCTAACACATCACCATAGTTCCGTTTGTCGTATTATATCACTAATCGCCATTTACATCATTTTCATTTAGACCACAACAATTCCTCATTGTCATTTACTGCGTACGTTCGCGCGTCTAGCTTAAAGTCTTCTTCGATTACGTTGTAACGAGATTCATTGTAATTGGTCGGACCGTCGAACACTATGGCACCCGGGACGCAATTATTTGGATAATATATGCATTTCGTACTGATACACGAAACAAATATAAGTAGGACACATGCCGCAATTATTTTCGCCATGTTCAATGACTATGTTGTGTCACCGATCGAACCGTGCCAACGAATGTCGCAATATTACGAGATACTTGCCTTAAATACTATTAACTTAACACTGCTCGGCGTAAATACACTTGTGAGCAATTCCGCTTTCAAGCCTTTACAATTAATAGTATATAATGTACTTAAATTATATAATTAACTTATAGAGAAGTTTAAGCAATTTTAGAATTATGTCTCATTTGACAACGGTCAAGGTAAACATCGTCACCTGCGCGGTTAGGGGTTTTGCATAATGCTTCCGAGGTTTTGAAACCTTTACTTATACAGTCTGGCCTTAATGTTTCTTATGCCTAGACACTCGTGTCCAACAGTAGTTCAATTAATTGACAAATCGTCAGGCTTCAAGAAGACAAATTGTGTTGGAAGGATTTTGCACATTTTCGGTTCACCAGCGGTTAAACGATTGATTATTATAAATAACTACACTCAAAAATATAACTGCTATGTGCATATATTATCAATTTTTGTTTGGGTGCTTCTTAGTTTTATATTATAGATATTATTAACTCTAATTAACTATCGTAACATCAAAACACTAGCTTACGAAGCGTTTTAAATTTAGTGAATTTAAGAACATTTTGCGGAGCTCATTTACATAATAACTTATAAAAAACCTTCCGATTATCCACAAAAACAGCACAGATATTAGGAGAGAAATAGATACGCTTGTTTGTGGCTGTCTACAGTTGAACGATATATTGCTCCCCTGTGGTACACGGGTCTCTACTCATAATAATAAGGTTTAAGGCTACAGTCTGCTGCAGGCCAAGTGAGTCTAAGGAAACTTACCACGCGTTAGAGAAAATGGAAAAATATTAAGTATTCAGAACGCACCTGTCAATGGGCTAATACTGTCCTATTTTGACCGAACAGGTCGGATACTGGTTACTGGTGAATCAGAAATATCGGAAAAAACCGCTAGAAAAGTTATGAATTTAAAAAAGTACTTCGGGACTGATAAAGGATCGGGTGTAACGATATAATTTACGGTCATGCCAAGTGATATTTAATCTTAATAGATAGACGCATGTCACTCTTTAATAAAATTTATCGTTAATGAATAAAGTAAACCTGTAACTATTAATGTCGATGTGATGTAAACAATAAACAATGTTGAAACGAACATTCAAGATATAGAAATGAAATAAACATATTTGTCCCATTAATCGAGCACACAGTTGGGAAATCCTTATTCGGGAACATACAGTTTTACTCATATTATATAAATAACATTATTATATATCACCTGACCTTGAAATAACAACACATAATTGCTTACATGAGTAAATATTATTTATAATATTAATTAATATAATAATTAGTCTACAATACGATGAAACTGACAACTATGTTATTACTATAAGTATACACACAAATACATACATATGTAGATATACACATAATTATATACATTTAGTTTTACTACGTGTCATCTTGTGAAAACCGATAAATTATTCGTATTAATATGAGGAAATAACTAATTGATAGGAAATAGGCTAATTAAAGTATACATTAAATACCTTATAAAACTACTAATGTATTTTTATTATGTTTCGTAGGAAAAAGTAATGGATAATAGATAATAGAAAACAAATAGGTTAATTTAAATAATAATCTTCATTAACCTCTAAATTACTGCAATAGAGCTTGGAATATTAGTTATTTATTATTTAAAATATTCGAGTGAATTCATTGCACAGATAATAAACTATATTACATACCTATACACAAACAAAATATAGCTGTTTGACTGCGTCGTTGGTTAAGTGGTTGCGAGTGCGAATGCTCGGCAAGAGGTCCTGGATTCGATTACCATTTCGAACATAAGTAATGTTTGATCATCATCATCGTATAACGTGCGTGCTGAAAAATTGGAGTACTCTCTGATTACCTCAGCTTTTTCTTTTGTAGAAGTTCAAGCTTTATGTTATGTTGTATAAAATATAGCCGTTCATAGAAATAGGTACCACTTCGATAACCTTAATATATAACTATATATTTTTTGCTAGTCACTTTTCTCCAATTTAAAAATTGTATTTGAAATTATAAGCACCAACTTTAAAATATTATTAAACTGAGCAAAAATATTATCGTTATAAGAATCAGTAGCGGAATCGCCGCCAATTCTTATAAACTCCAGCAACCGGTTACACCTATAACTTTGGTTACGTCCGGAACCACTGGAGATAGGCACACTGTACTCATATGTCTATAGTTAATATATCTTACACTAGAGGTCGCTCAGTGTCAAGGTCACGCGATCCGCGGTTTTCAATGTTAATAGATATCCGTTAATTTTTTTTTTCTATTACATTTTAATCTTAGCAAAAACGCCAGTAAACGATCCTTTTATATTTCTCTGCCTATAGAGGCGTGATGATCCGTTACGTTTTTTTGAAGAAAGAGAGTATTTTTAAGTGAGCCAGAAAATATGCCCTATTCAGAAAGTAGAACAGCCAAGACATTTCAGTTTTGTACTTGCCGGTCAAAATGAAGTTTCATATAGAGTAGAACTATCTTGTATGTCTATACGGGAATTAAGAGTTACATAATAAATAGAAGATAAATAAAATGTAATAATAAAATAAATAATAACCAGTTTTATTTTCGGGTTTATTATTTAATAAGTTCTTTGTACACAGATGAGTTATATAATGATAACCAGTACCTTAGTCCAAATCTCATTCCATCCTACTTTTCTTATCCGTTTGTGTATATGTTATCGGATATATGTAGG
This sequence comes from Parelbella ahira ahira, assembly GCA_018244795.1. Classification (NCBI taxonomy): domain Eukaryota; kingdom Metazoa; phylum Arthropoda; class Insecta; order Lepidoptera; family Hesperiidae; genus Parelbella; species Parelbella ahira. Next base: position 19,105 of record DWME01000182.1, on the reverse strand, counting down.
TATATGTAATACGTCATTATATGTATATTCGTAGATTTACTAGTAAATACTTATAAGTACCTAATGCCTAAAAACTTCAGGATATGTGTGAAACAACTGATATTAGGCACATTTAAATAAGTAATACACGTATAAATAATTAAATAAATAATCAAAATTAACACAGGTTATAACCGATATTTGACGGATTAATTTTAACGAAACCTACACCTGTCGTACCACAGTCACATCCTACGTACGGGTAAAGTTGCATATGATTCACCATTTTGCCCTCACTATCTATATCGGTGTCAGCGAACATCCACAGATGTCCATAGATACGAATATTGAGTCATGACATATTTTTTTACATTTACTTATTTACTTGATGCTCCTCTGGCGTTACCAGAGATCTTATTTACAAAGAATGACATATGTAAATCTCATATACTAAAATAACATAGAGTGGAGACCGCAGCTCGGCAAACCTAGTGTAGGACGCCCTACCCGACAGTCGGCAGCTCTAATATAACGTGACTGCGGAAAAATGAAAGTATAAAACTCCTCTGCCTACCCCTTCGGGTTAATAGAGACGCGATGTTGTGTTAACATTAATAAATATGCACACATAACACCACAATTTATAATACATTAGCATACGCGTGCGGTTTCTTTTGAAAACACTTAACTGTACTTTGACGATCGGTTTACGAAAGTAACGATCCATATTGTTTACTACGCTCCAATGTTATAAGGTAGTATTTAGAAATATCGAATGAATATGTTATTACCTGTGACTAAACAGATTTGGAAATTACCGACAGATCGGTAATTTCCAAGCACTTGTTGCTTTAAGACCTGAATGACGTCACATTAGTTTATTGCGAACGTGGCTCCGGGCGGTTTAATAGTTAGATGGAATAAGATCTAAGAGAAATTTATACCATATGTATATAAAAAATATGTGTTAGGCAATACGCTTACCACCTGTTCCATAGTGAGACGTAAACGTAATTCGCGAAACGTGGGAATGAACTACAGTCCTTTGCCTACCCCTTCACCGACTACAAGCGTGGTGTTACGTGTGAAAAAATCTGGATCTGGAATTCCCCGTCTTCAATTAACGTCTAATACCATTTCTGTTATTTTTCTTATTATGCAATGCGTTGATGACATTTCTCGTAGTACAATTATCTATAGAGGTGAATATTTAATGTTAGGTAGGCAGGTATTAAGAACAATTATAGCAAATGAATTGTTTTTTTCCCTAAGACAGGTTTGGTTAGAAATCAACGTAATATGTTGAAAAATACGTAATATGTTGAAATTTTATGATACATACAGGAACAAAAAAAACAAGCTGTTCACACATCTAACCTCCGTGAAATCAAGCCCATTATCTCCGGTTTAGTAGCCAGGGTCATTAACTGGGTCGACAAGCCACAATATTTTGCAATAAGGAAAATCACACGCCAAAACTTCATCGTGACAAGAATTACCTTCTTTAAATCAAATTTGCTTTAAATGTCAATTACCCCATTAAATATCCCTTTGTGGTTATGAAACATCTCAATTTGCGATATTCGTACCAATTATTAGTATTCGGAATTCAACTATTTAGAGTATTTCTATTTGGATTATCTTTTATCAACATCAGGTGATGAGCGATCTACACCTACTGCTTTTGTCTTCATTATCGTCTATCATAATTCTTTTTTTCTTTCGATCATTCCACTGTTGGAAAACGGATCTCCGTTCAGAATGAGATGGTTAAGATCACAGTCAAATCAAAATAATAGTCTCCACTTAAAAACTTCCTACTTTTTTGCCTAGGACCAAAAGGAGTGGCACCGATTAGGGAAGGCCTATGTCCAGCAATATACATCCAAAGACTGCTGACGATAAAATACTTCCTTATCCCAACTATAGTCAACACTATCGCAATCTGGTTATCACATTTCCATTTTAGGTCACCTACTCTATAAATTCTTCGTGAGTTTGCTCGTCTACGCATATGTATACAAATTTAGCTCTCATTCCGGAATTCGATATAATATATTCATATAACAGGAACTTCAAGACTAACCTATGCATTGGTGTCAATGACGTTACCTATTTCCTGTTTAAGTTCTTTGAAATATTTAATAATGACTTTACTATGACTTATGATAAAAGTACACATTTATGTTACAAGTGAAATGAATTCTAAAGGGTTAGTCATTTAATTTTCTGTTTAGTCCATTTATTACTACAAATAAGTATGTAGTAGGTACCTGTTCTATGAAAAACGATTTAATCAGTATGATGAAGAGAACTTTTATTACATTTGAATACATTATTTTCTTCTAATAGCGTTAGGAGATCTCTTATTGTCATAATAATATTTGTGATACACTTATTAAAATAAATAATACTAGTAACGTCATATTAAGGGACGTTGGAAACCAGCAATAAGTTTTAAAAATGTTTCCTAATAACATATTTTCATACAGATCTTGATGCACCTCTATATCGAGTATTTAGTTAGTTATAAGTTAAACACAATAACATATGCACTACTCCTTAAAATTGGAAGCCCTGGAATTAACATGTACTTACTTCACCAATACTCATCATCATCATCAATCCTTTAATCGCTCCACTCCAAAGTATCCTCGTAAAATGAAAAGGGTTTTGTGATAATAAGAACATAAAGCAATAACAATATACTCGCTATACGTTTAATCCATTACAGAATAGTAAAATATCATTTATTTCTAGTTCAAAGAAATCGATAAAAGACATCGATTTCTATACGACGGGTTAGTGACGTGTTCGCATTGCTGTAGGTCACAGCATAATATAGCATTCAATGACCTAGGCATTACGCGGAAATCTTTTATATATGTATGTGCTTAGTGCATTAGTTTAAAAGCTTTAAAAGCATGTAGGTAGTTATTTCTGTGAAGTTGAATTAATCTATCTTGACCCAAATAAGTCAGATACTGACTATTGAAGGAGTCAGTCTTCTGAAATCGGCACGTATGTTTGAAGAAAGTAATGTATATAAAAGAAGCACATCAGATCTTTAAGATCAGAGAGCACACGGTGCTTTAATATACTTATTGCAATATTAATTTAAAAAAAAATATTTAAGGCCCACCTAATGTTTTGTAATTGCATGATCATTATATCTACAATATTCAAAATAAAGCAAGGTTCGCCATGTATAAAAGTGCAGTTCAAATAACACATTTATTCTCAACAGTAACCATTTATTATCCTTATCTTATTATTATAGAATGGATAGCAATTTCTTTCCGGTGAATATTCTACTCTCATCATTATAATTCGAATGGATGAAACGAAAATATACAATAACTACTAGGTACACTGCCATCATGCATATTTTAGTAAGCAAAGACTATTACAAATATATATGTAGAGACAGTTTTAGTAGATGCTACGCGTATCGTAAATTCATGATTACCTAATGTTACAGGTTATATAATATTCAAATCGATTCGAAAATAAACCGTGAAGTTACATACGAAAGCTCAAATATCAAATTTCTCGAGAGAGATTTTCAAATTCTCCACGAACTACTCCGCAGGGCAGTGGCTCCGAAACTTTTGAATAACCAAACTTTAAGTGGATTAAAGATACATCGATATGGAGAATTTATTACTGTAGATTTATTACACGTGGAAAGTTTGTTTGAAAAGAAACAAATCTAGATTAGATGAGATTTTTTTTCAACTACATCGGTAATATGACGTTAACATAACACAAAACACTTTTCTTTTTGACTATCTTCGTTATTTTCTATACTAATATAAAACTAATTACAATTTGGATACTACAGCTTACATGATGATGGAATAATCGGTTAGTAATATCGACTCGTCTAAAATGTTAGCGTTAAATTGTCAGCCGGTCCTGAAATTACCGCCGAATCTCAATGCAAATGCTGCGCGACTCTAATTTCGTTGGAACTAAGGCAGTACCATTACCCACTGTGACCAATAACTTGAATGGGTATGGAATAGAACGGAGTGTAGTATCTTCGAGAAGATCTCAGATTGCAAACAATCTGTGAAATGAAGTAATATATACCGCGGTAAAGTCTTGGATGGGTGATCGTTTGAAACGGAAGAAATATCTTCACGAGCTGTTTTATTATTCGCTGAATACGAGTACTTCAATTGGCCGGCTTCGTTTCGTATCAGTACAAAATGTTCAATACATGACGCATATATACACCAATCCCAACTGAAGCAGCGAGAAAAATGTATATTTTATAACTATGTATTTATAAGTCTCTTGCGAAGGTTCTAGAACATTCGATCATACAAAAAATAAAGATCTGCAAATGGTAAACATCCTAAGTGATTGTAAGTCGTTTGCTTAGAATAACAACATCACCAATATATTTGTCAAGCCCATACCGATCCTGTTCGACGGATGTCACTTATTCATCTCATGGCACAACACAACTCGCTTGTAGCCTTGACGCGGTAATAGATCGTCTGCGATCTATAAGACTTATGCAACGGCAGGCGCAGTCGACACTTGGATGGATAGCCGCTTGTGACAAATTATCACATGAGGATTTTCCACTAATCTCTATCTCCTCCAATCCGCACTAGAACAGCGTAGTGGAAGTAGCATTATTTCCTTCCAACATCTGAGAAGATCTGTATACCATGACGCATAAAGACCAAAGGCATTGAAAGGATTCGGGGTTTTAGACAACTCTTGCATTAAAATTTGTAACGTTTCCCGTTCAAAGTAATGTTGCACTGCTATCGGGTTATGCTATCACTAGTTTGATTGGCGTATGGTCCTAAAATTAAAGTGTTAAGCCCCGTACGTAGCATTAACAGCATAGATGCTGTTACAAATTCTAAAGACAGGTCTGAAGATAATATTTACTTATGAATTAATACGTCACTATATATCAGGATGTAATAGAACGTTTCTGGTATATACTTATATATGTATGTAGAATTCTACAAACGAACAACGCGATTGTTTAACAAATTGAAACTAAATTTACCCAAGTTTTATTATATTTAGGTATAATATACAAACTTATGAATTTAACATTAACTTTAACAAATTCATGAAAACATCAACTTGTAGGAATATAATAAAAACTTTTCTTGTTATAAAAGAATTATGTGGGCGAAAATCGCCACAACGTAACAAATTCGTTCGAAATTATCCTATTTCTAATGTATAACATTCCTGAAATTTCATCCTTCAATTTGCCGCTTGCCTCTATCCCGCCATCAATTTCACTCATCAATTATTCTAGGGACGAGTAAACTATCTTAAACCATCACTATTTCTAACTTATAAGTTGTTCGTACATTGCTTGTAGCAAGATCCACTGAATATTTCAAATTCATAATATTTTATTTTTATCGAAATGTCATAATAATGGTTAAATAAAAAAAATAATTTTATTAATCCTGTTCAAAGAAAAGATCAAGACTATTATTATTGACAACATAAATCAAAAACACACATACTCAGAACCTGTTGCCGCGTCTTACTATATAAGTATTTTTTTACCCTTATTGAATTGTGAATCAGCGTCGCTTTTGTGCTATTTAAGTATTATTAGCATAGGTTTAGTGTAAATATTATGAATGGATATAACATCAGCAATAAATTGTTTGACATTGTGAATGCCATTCGTGGATTTTTGCTTATATTACTTACCTCATACGAGTACATAAGTAAAGTAACCTATATGTACAAGTATGGTACTATATCAAGCCTATCATGACGGAAAATGTAATAGGCAAAGGAGTAATAGAAAATCGAAATTGAATGAATTTGTATCACGTATAAAATAATATAATATATGCTCGTTTATTAAAAAATCAATTCATTCATTTCTTTATTCATTTATTGCTTCGGTCATTAATTTATTCATTCATACTCACATGTTCGTATATGTACATATTAATATAACATTCTTTTAACGGTTACAGTATATAAACGTGCCCGTACCTTAATAATGATCTAGAAGGATCGAGAAACTTCTAATCGGCTCACAACCGTTGAATTGATGACAACGGATCAAGTCATGTTTCAAGATCAAGAACCAACTTTCGGCGAGTATAAAGTGAGTGTTATCAGCAAAAAGTATTTTCATTCTTACCCTACGTCCAATTTTCTTCAATTCAATCTAAACGCAAGATCGTCTGTGGTTGGACTTATAAACAAAATTTTATCGCATTGAACTTCATTACAGGGGAGTAAAAGTATATATGGATTGCTCTTTGACGCACTTCTAAAAGTTAATAATGTACTCTGAGTTGTTGTATTTAACATAGTAACCGACACTAAATTACTATTTGTCAATCAAGCAGATTAATAATAACAATATTATATGGCGACGCAAATACAGCTGTCTGATTTAAAGCTAAATGCAGCCTGTGTTTCGCCAACCAGGCAATTGAATAACACCTTATAAACAATACTAATTAGTTATTTATATAGATAACTTTACATCCAGACATAACAAATATTCGTGCTCATTTCACAAATATTTGTCCTACGTGTTATTTAAGTTACCTGACGTCCTCCAACTAGACGTAACGACTGTTTGATTTAGAAATAAGATCAACTAATTAAGTTGGCGTCCAAACTTTTAGAAGTCTCGAGTCGCAACAAATAAGGACTACTACAGTCACGGAGTAAACGGCTCTTTTGTTCCTGACATTTGTATCTCATTACTGGTCCCCGTATTTCAATGTCCATGGGATATTAAATACGAGACCGATTTCAATCAATGGGTTTGCTACACCCAGATTTGCATGTCCTTATACACACGTAAGAATATTATAGTATAATAGAATAGATTTCTTATTACATTAAAATCTATATTCACGAGAGACAGGTAACAATATAAAATAGGCTGATTACAGGTATTACACGAATATCTCTGTGATAATATCGAATATATTCATGCTCATAAGCTGATATCCTATTCTGAACAAAAATATCTGTAACCCAATTTTCTTTGAATAATTAAATTTTTGAGCTTGATACATACCTTTATATTATTATGGTTTTATCTATGTACAATGACAGGCTCATAGTCATTTTGCAAATTTTATACCTAGCTAAAGCCCAAAATTCAATCCATGCTGTGACTTATAATCACCATTATCATCATTTACACCCTCATCATCACCATTACCACCATAATCATCGCCATCATTATCATCATCATAACCATCTGACTCTGAAAAGATTTAAAGTCACATACTTTTACTTAACAACAGGAAATTAATACAGAAATAATATACAATTCATTCGAAGGTGGAACGTGGAACCAATTTATTATTTTCATCCGCCCCGTCTTGAGATGAACGTGAACGGTTATTATTTAAATGTATTCCAACTATATTAATCATGATTACACAGCCAGTCGAGCAGCTCTCTTTATATATTAGTAGTTTGGCTGAGACATCTATTAGTTATTTTCTTATGTTACTAGGATCAGGTGTATTTTTTAAAACTTTGCAAGAACCATTAGACTATAGCAGTCAAGCATAGATTATCGGGACAGTATGAAATATTAAAATCGGATTGAAAGCTTTCCGTAAAGTTAACGATTATCGAAAATAAGTTGTAGTAACCAACCCAGGGGAACAGGGAGACAATTTCTCAGGAGTTGCCATTTATTGAAGATGTGTGCTTGGATGTTGATGCTTTGTTCCAAGACTGTATTTCGAATTCAGGTGAACATCACAGAATGTCCACTATAATGGTAACTGTTTTCAAAAATGACTTTTAGTAAGATCTGAAAATGGCTTATAGTAAGATCTGAAGTTGGACTTGAAGAGCTGAAGATCGAGCTCAGTGGTATGCTATCGGGAGGTCTATGTCCAGCCGAGAACGGGAGTAGAATGATGATGATGACTATAATAAGATTCGACGACATTCTATGAAATCAAAATAAGATAAGATGCACATTGTTTTATTGATAAATCAGGAAACTGTTTAAAAATGTCCCCGACCTCGCATGTATAAAACATGGAATTTATGTCCGCAAAATTCAAAGTGACATCCAACAGATTGAACAATTTCGTCACCAGGTGCGAACAAACAGATTTCAATTGTAAATTCTCAGATTGTAAAGTTCGTATCTAAGCGTATAAAGTTCCATCTGTCAGCCTTTCGATTTCCGACATTTGACAAGGCGGAAAGTTCTAAATGTACAGAAGACCGCAATATGGAATATCGATTTGTAAACCGAAGTATGCAGTGTCTATTTTTAAAGGTAATCTGATTTTGCTACCGCGTCGCGCCGCGCCGCACACTTGGCTGAACTTTTCACTGAAGTATCGACTCACCTGACTGTCTACTGGAAACATTTTGAGTTTACGTGAAATATTAACGCTGCGTGGAACCATATTCCAGAAACCGGCAGTGTTTTACCGTGGCAGATAGCAATATTTAGAATTTATTTTTTAATGCAGGATGCATTTTGTAAGGCTCGAACATAAAATTTTCGTTGATAAGGCTCTGGGACACACAATGAATCACGTGTGGATTATCATATTAGAAACAAATCAATCTTTCATCCGCTGATATCGGTATAAAAACTATTCTTATGATGTTTAATTCATTCATTAAATTTAAATCTGGTTGAATGAAACCACCACCACTTTGCTCAGTCAGACTTACAGTTTGCCTTTTGATAGTACGTACCTAGTACCGAAGAGATTGGTCATCTTCTACATAAATAAAACGATAGAGGGCTGCCGCTGTGCGCACATCACACAAAAACTATTGAATAAATGTCGATAAAATTGTTTAGTTTAACTTCTTAGACACTTGGCCCTTATCTTAAAAAAATATCACGTTATCTTCATTTAATGTAAAGTTATTAAAGCGTTAACAACTGTAATTTATATCGATCTTTTTAGATAAGCAAAATGTATTATTGCCGTCAATCTTATTTATATTTATTCTCTGTACATAAGAAAATATTGTTAATATTTATGGTTGGCAGATTTCAGACACTTGAGAAAACTTTCTGCAGAACTCTAAAGAGAACGAGCTTCCTCTAGATCTGTTCCTAGTGATATTTAGTATTTACAACACAAAAGCAATTTCATGAAGAAGTGAGCACCAATATTTGAAGCCAAGCCCTCCGGGATGGGAGGTGGAATTTCAAATCACCAGGCTATCACGTACATACTTTGTATAATTCGCATCAATTTATAACACGTACAAATTAATATTCAGCGAGGTCGGACGTTTTAATCTTCGTAGCCTCCAGTGACAATCGGGATCAATATCAGACGGCTACGCAATAAAACAAAGATGAGTTACGATCTGTGATATTGACGACGGACAAATTTTGTCGCAATATGGAAGGGAGATAAATAATTATCCTTCATTGACGAACGGATATTGAACGGACGATATATTAGTTTTGATTTGTCACAAACGGTAGTTATGAGATGTGCTATCGCTATGTGACCGGCGATAAAATGAGTTAGATGATGGAACATTAGAATTCTGAGTTTCATTAATCTGAATAAATGTAGGTAAAATTAAATATGTTGGAATAGAAGCGCTGAATTAACTGCTTAAGTAGAGGGAAGGCGTTGAAGATGTCGGAGGTGGGGAGTTGTATGAAATGTATTAGAGCTGCGCGTGGAATCACTGTTGTTATTACTTTAATCGCGCAACCCGCATAATTGTTTAAAAATATCATTTCTTAATTACACTATTGAAAATAATTTAAGGAATTATTTTGTGGCTACAACGTTTTTAGCAAACTTGTATTGAGTTCATTGCTTCTATAATGTTTATGTTTGTGTTCATCATCAGTTTATCGCTAAACATAGGCTTCATAAAGAAGGATTTTGGTATACAATCTCCACGTTGGGGATCGTAAACAGAACTTCTTACATCGCCAATATTCTCTAAATTACTTTAACTCGTCAGTAATATTTTAACTTCACAGTAATAGCATAACACCCAGTCATATTGTAGTCAAGTTTAATATGATTTATAATCAAGTATGTGAAAGGTACAAAAACCGTTATATCCTTTAAGATCTATTCATCCATGTGACGCATACGTTCGATGACCTCTCGCCAACCGCATCCAGTCACCTTGTATAACATGGGCATTAAAAGTGGCCGGTAAATTGTATAACATCGTTTGAGCAACGCCAACACCTCAACATTACAGGCGTTTTAAGAATAACCCAGATGAAAGCGTTTCATTTGCCTAAATAGTGTTGTTGCTGTAAATTTGTGTTGATTTTTGGGGTTGATTTCTTTTTACTATTTGAGTAAATTATTTACTGAACACACAATACCCGCCTCCGAATAAAGCCATTCGACAGTTCGCGTGACTAACGCAGTTTCTTAATGATTATTGGAACACCTAGCTGCCGCTATAGTCATTAGTCACTCGTTCTTGAAACATGGGTTTCCCCTCATTTCTAAAAACAATTTGGAACGTTGTCTTGAAATATATTGCTTTATGGTTCCTGCATATATTTATAGTCGTTGAATAAATGGGCACGTAACGTGTCCGTGAGTTAATACATACTCCGTAAGTATCTAACTTTTAGTTCTATTGCAAGATTGGCTAACCGAAGATGGCATTACATTTGTTTAAATAATTTCCAGATAAATAACTGGCCTAAGCTCCTTGCATATACCTACATACATGCATTACCATATTCGTATATACGTATTTATATGTGATCAATAATTTTGGTGTATTGACATAGTTATTGTTATATTTCTTTTTTGTTTTTTGCTTTAGATAGTCTGTCAATACTTCTGCTCATACACTAGGCATAATACCGGATTTACATAAAAGTGTATTGACCTCGGCTATGGCCTGGCAGCAAGACATCACGCGAATGAATGGTACGAATCCCTCACATCGTTCTTTGAAATGGAGCTGTCAATTCTGTATTAACGCAAATAGATCGCATGGTAAATCAAATATTTTTTCCGGCTAAAGTTGTTTAGTTTGACAAACTATTGGTTAGTCATTCCGTAAACAATATAAACAGGCCACAGTTCGAAGTTCCGACGCCATGACGTTTGAATTTGGAATGTACGAGTATGAAAACAAGATGGCGAATTTGAATAGGTGCTTAATAACTATGTTCTGAAGATACCATTGTTTTGCAATATTCCATATTTAAATTCAAATGTAGGAATAACTATAGGTATTATGTGTAAGTTTCTATTTTCCCATTCTCGGTACAGTTGCTCATAATAGTTAATTTGTTAAATTTGATATAAACTTTTCGAGTGATTTCAAACTTTTATGATACTGTTCATACTCTAAATACAGAAATATCATCGCCGTTACAATTCTTGTTACTAAAATTTTCGTATCCTTTTAAATTTATAGTTACATTCTCTTAAGTTTAATGTTAAAGTAAGAAGATACAATAAAGCCTATACTATGTATATAGGCGGCGGTCTAAATTAGCTCCCAAGGTACCATCATATTTACGACTGGTCGCCGCGAGAACTTTCGTTGCTATGGCGACCAGATTCCTTATGGTAGCTTACATGATGTACTTTGGACATTAAAATGCCCAGAAATACGTATGGTCGTATTGAATTTTTAGCATTTCTTAATATTTTTACTACACACTATTTTTTAAAATTGTTGCTAGATTTCAGACAGTGTCGTTTATTTAAGCAATCTAGCAGATAAAAAGTAGATGTCATTCTATCATTATTGTCAACGTTTTATATCCGTCTACTAGTGAGCATACATATTTATTCCGATGAGAATCATAAAGGAAGAATCTGCCACGCTAGTTATGTACAGATTGACAGGTTTCACTTAGCTTAGAGCTTTTTATATATATTTCGAAAGCGTGAAGCATACACCTCGTTTCACGTCATTACTAAAAGTCTTAAGTACCAAGACCTTACCCGAAACCCCCGAAGCGAAGGGGTGAAAACTATACCGCTGGGCGATACCCCCTTCACGAACTACTTCATAGTAATGTAATTATTATATCATAGGAATTCTCCTTAGAGAAAATCATGAGCTTAATGCAAAATATGTCACTGAATAGAAAGCCACTTTGTCGCATTTGCATACTGAAGTGCTGTCACGTTCCGTTTAAGCGAACTTAACAGACCTTACGCTTGCCAAATTATAACACTTCCCCAATTTGTTATGTACGATATAGTCCCTAAATAATTTATCGCTTGCCAATAACTTAATAACCTACCGTAAGTTGATTATAAGTATATTTAACGGCTTAACTCACGTACGTTTTTGGGATGGGATTAGGATTTGGGATTAAACCGGTAAATATAATATAATCATGTGTATAAATATTCATTAAACATTTAATACTATGGTGAGTTACTATTACAAATATAAATTCCTATAATTTTATTGTCGCACTAGTGAGATAAGCTGGCGAAAGGAAGGAAGATAGATAGGCGGAAGGAAGATGTTTTTAATGGGAAAATGTATAATCTTGTATTTTGTTTCCCAGGCACTGGTTACGTTTTGATCCCATTAACACTTACGATTTAATAGCAAGTTCAAGCAACTCATTAGTTTATAACAAACAAAATGAAAATTAATTAAGCTATTGCACTTAGCATCGTGTACAAAGTTTAGTTATTAAACAGTTAATAAATTAATTCATTAAATTTAAATCAGTAATAGGAGAGTCAGAACTCTTTAAAATCGGCGCATGTGTATGAAGAGAGTGAAGAAAGTAGCAGAAGCACGTCAAATCTGAAATGATAGAGATAATTCGCACTCGGTGCTCTATGCCTACCCAGTATCAGACCTGGCATAATAATAATAATAATAATGATTGAATTGATTAAACAAACTTTTCATTTTGTATCTAACGGTTACCCACTATCAGTATAATATTGAACGTATTTATTAATGCCATATAATTTTATCGAGGAACTCGGGCCGAATTCTAATGTTCCTCGATTGTCTGCAGTAAGTCTGCAGTATGAGATTTCATTTTTTTTGTATGACGAGTAGATTAATTTACTGTTAAAGATAATTTTCAATAGTCAGCACAGAGTGCAAAATATTCTATGGTTAGAGACAAATATACGAGTATAAAGATATAAGCCATTTGACTGCTAAATATTCATGTTGCTTACGATAAACCACATCAATGAAACTATAAAAATAATTTTGATTTTAATATAATTTATAAAATAACGTGTGAACTGCCATTATTAATAAACGACATTAACCAGTTCAGTTTATTTTAAAACTCTGTAGTATCTATTATTTCATAATTCATTTTTCTTACCCCATTATCACCCCGCTTAAATCCACTGCTAGACTATTATTCTGCACCCCTGGAGTAATCATATTAACATTTAACTCACTACACCTAGTATTTAAAAGTATCAGCGCATGTTTCACATTCTCCGAAAGATGCAAATATTCATGTAAAATATTGTCGCTATCGTCAAGCCGTCTCAAATATATGATTAGCCATGAGCTGCATAAGGACTTGTCCAAGATAAGCAAGGTGTGGAGATCGTAAATCTCTTTATCCTAGGTTCCGTTTGGAAACTTTAGCCCCACAGTGGCTTCTCTACTTCCATGTTATAAGATAAAATAATTGTATCAGATTGCTACTACAAGTGATGTAAACCTAACCCATCAGATATATCATATAAAAGGTATATAATGCGATTTTCATTAAGAACCGTGGGTATAATCCATGAACCATTGTAGTATAGTTATTGTCACAGCATGTAGTTAATTGGTTTTAAACAGCTTTGTCGGCTGACTTTGTCAAATTCGACTAAGCCTTTGACGAGCACGTCTCGTATGAAAAGGTCAACCATTTTAAAGTTCGTAATGTGTCTGTTGAATAACAATAATGGTTTATATTCTACGTTCATTATATTTACGAGTCTATTAAACAAAGCCAGTTAGCTAAGACACACAGAGCTACTTCGACCAGATTCCTTGTTTCTTGAAAAAACCGTAGAAACCTTCTTTCTTTCAGATTACTCAGCTTTAATATCCAAATCATTACCCCCTTTTTATGACGATGCCTCACTGTAGGAAAATGTAGAATGGACATTATATGACGGAATAAATAAACAACGTGCGATTCGATGAAATTTCCCGTTCAGATATTTCAATATATGCAAAAGCAAAGCCTCTCCTCGTTCTCCCCAGCCTCAACTTTAATCCTTCCTGCATCGAGCTCTATTGAGAACTGAATATACCCGGAATTTCCAGAACAATACCCGTGTGTTTGCATGACAGCTAAATTTGATTTCATAAACAGAATACGGTGTTTATTAAAATATCTCCGATACCGTAGAAATTCCTCTCACGAACTAAGATAAGTTTCATATGTGGTGTAGGCTTTTTATGTAAAAGTATCAAATATTTATACAATATATAAACCATTTTCTCTTCTTATGACAGGACAACATGCTCCTAAATTTGTATCGAAATGAAACTGTAAAATGATATAATTCAACTGATAGCACATAAGTGTCCATCTATATTATTTTTCAGTTCACTTTTTTGGCAATAAATATATTATTATTATTTCTTTCTGATAATTAAGAGCGATAACATTCAGTAATAATGCGAACTCTTACTTTCACTAAATAAGAAATAACGTGACGTAACATTAAATGAATGTAAGAATAAAGTAATGTAACAGTAAACAAATGTAACAATAAAGTAACGTAACAATAAAGTAATGTAACAGTCATGATCATCATCATCATCATCTTATCTCAGTTCACTGCTGGACATAGGCCTCCCCCAATGAGCGCCATCGCGCTCTGTCTTCGGCTTGTCGCATCCAGCATCTGCCTGCAGCCTTTCGCAGATCGTCATCCCCCGGGCCAGAGGGCGTCCTACGCTACGTTTGCCGAGCCGCGGTATCCAGTCCAGAACACGTCTGCTCCACCGGTTGTCGGTTCTTCGGCAATAACAATAAAACATATGTAACACTAAAGTAATGTAACGATAATGTAAAATAACAATAAAATTGTATACGCTTTACTTGTTGCTAGTCTATTATCCCCTAAGTTATGATTATATTATTATAATTAAAACAAATCGAAACGAGTTCACAAACAGTACGAATGATTCAAATATATATTAGACCGGAAATATTTCAACAATATAGTTCCTCTAGTCGCCAAAATTTTACTACGCATATATAAACGTTCATTCCAAAAATTTCGGCAACAATACTAAAGTACCTCGTTAATCCCTGTCTTACATACCATTATAGAGAGAGCGTAGCATTATGCAAAGAAGATAGTATTTTTATATATATTTGTGTATACAGGACGGGATTATATATGTACATATGTACGAAAATCATCGCATATATTTGTATGATACGCTATAAATTTTATGTACTCCGAATTTCCGAAAAAATATTAAAATGAGTATCTGAACAGTCTTTCAATTTATACACAGAATACTGCAATGATATTATTTATTTCATTTTGACTTCATTATTATAAATTTTATTTTAAAATCGCAGGGAAAGCTGTTAAATATTATAAAAGGTGACATTTTAAAATGTCGTGCGCCACTAACGCTATTTCGTTTCATACATCCTTTGGACTAAACTTAGTTATTTCAAATATGACCATACCGCGTCGGAAATTTCAATATCTATGCTAATGAACTGAAAGAGAGAATTTCACTTTGTCTCTTCCTTAATGTGCATAAAAACATGCTATCAAAAACACAATATTTATCATCCATAAAGTTTTATATGCGCATGTATGGTACCAGAAAATCTTCACATAAATATTGTTTCTTCAGTAAACTCGGCATCATCATATTTTTAGCCTTTCACGTTGGGACACGGGTCTCGTCTCAGTGTGAGAAGGGTTAACTCCATACTGTACCACGCTGGCGAAGAGCAGATTGGCAGACATCACACGCTTTAGAGAACATGATGGGGATCGCAAAGGTCAACCGTTTTCCTTACGATGTTTTTCTTATTCCTTGCAATGTATCATATTTAATTGTAAAAAAAAATCTTTAATAGTGTCAGAGCACGTGCGGTGGACTCATTAAAATCTCAATTAGAAGTAATTTCGACAAAAAAAAGGATTACAATCATTAACGAGGCAAACTTTTAATATTTTCTCTTAATCTTACAGTTTAAATTCACATACATTATTAATACTAAACAATAAATAATACTTTAATAAATTCACACGTTCCGAAATGAACTCGCTGAATTCATGCAACAATATTCGAATGTTCTTATCGGGGAAGGCTTTAAATTTATTAACAGAGCACACGAGGCTTTTATTTAATTTTAACTTAAGTGCCATAAATTTTCTCTCACAATCACCGAGTAAGCTGTTCCCATGATATACATATATGTATGTATGTATAACTGGAAACGTTTTGTGCGACACAAAGATACGATTAACTCCGCTCTTTAAAATAGGCATTAAATATTAGCATTGTATTGTTCTATAACTGTACTTTATTATAATTGTTTCGTACTGTTCTAATGAAATAGCGTTAGCTTTTAGATTGAAGTGTACCCCTCCAAATAAGTGAAACAGCTAAACAACGTAAAATCGATATGATAGTAGCACATAGTTCATAGCTTAACAATAGTTTTTTTACACTTATATGCACATAACATCAAGTATAATATAAAATAACGATGACCATCTGCGAAAGTCTGCAGGCGGTTGCTAGATGCGAGAAGCCGTGGACAGGGCGCGATGGCGCTCATTGAGGGAGGCCTATCTCCAGCAGTGGACTGAGACAGGCTGACGATAATGATGATGAGGTTATTCAAATTTTTAGATATAAATATTGAATAGATCGCTGATACTCTAAAGGTCTTTTGGAGCCTTCAACATTGTTTGTTTCCTCTTAGTAATAAATAAACTTGTCAAACAAACACTATACAATTTGTATTACTAATTTGTTGATATTTACGATACGACGCCAAGATACAAACATTCCGAAAACAATAGATATCTAATCGTAGTGGGGTAAGTTCCGCTACGATTGAAACTAGAATTCTGTTTCAAACCAGCGCGGCGACAGTTGTATCAAACGAGCAGGAACTAGTTGTACAAATAACACGACCAGAACTAGAGACAATATGACTCAGTGATATCCTGTTGGTAATTAAAATTCTTGATGTAATATCAATCATGCGTAGTTTGACACAATATAATATTATACCGTTAAACGTTTACACGTGACTCATTTAGACATCACAATATCTTATTGCGATGTATTGAATTTCTTAGTGCCGTGAAATGTGAGTAAATGTGTTCGCAGCGGATATGAACGTATGGTTGACGTCAATCTTATATTGTTTTTGTGTATAAATTTAATGAAGATTTAAACTGATAGCCTGATTTGTGGTATTGATTGTCGAGCTGCTGTGGGTTCGATTCCCATCCGGGGCGAATATTTATCTCATAAGCACAAATCACTGTGAAACAAGAGTCTTCTTTCGAAATAAGAACGGTTAAAGCTATAGTCTTTCAAATCAATAAAAGCCCCATATCTTTTATGACGATGTTTTTACTCCATCGTTGTTGCGAGTAGTAATAAAATTAAACAAACGTTCTTTCATACAGCCCAAGGATACTAGAGAAGTGAAGCCCAGCATTCGCGTGGAAAATCTTAGACAGTCCTAAACAAGTAAACTATCCACTTCTTTCATTGATATATAACTATTTTAATGTCAAATTTCATAAAAAAAACAGTGATAGCATACAAAGAGATCTAAATTAACTTTCAAAGGCAGCAATTGACACAAATAAACACCAAAGAAATCTATTCAGTGAAATGAATTTCTGCCGCCTCCCACCCATTCGTATATTAAATTCAATAAAGTTTAACGACAAGTATTGAGTGGCGGCGATAACATTTTCTCACATAAGAAATCTATTTTTCCCGAACTCCGCGAATTCCGTTCAAGCGTTCTGATCTCTGTTTTGACTTGCCTTTCAGTTTGCCACTTGATTAAAAAAATCTTACGAACACTTTATACACTCGTTGATGACATAGATTCTGTAATTCTTTTATATTCGTCTTATCTAAGTATGATTGTATGATTATTCAGGCTAGGTGGAGTAACGATATACGCAAAATGGCTGGCAGCGGTTGGATACGAAGAGCTGAAAATCGATCTCAGTGGCGTGCTATTGGAAATGCCTATATCCAGCAGGGAATGGGAGTAGGTTTAGGATGATGATGGTGATGATGATGCTAATAATGATGATGATGAAATATGATTATAGATACAGAATAAAATATGAAACTTAATTAGTAGACTGCCGAGTTGCCGAGGTTGCTAGCGCGATTGCCGAAGGAGAGCTCCTGGGTCCAAATTCCGGGTCGGGTACTGGCCCGGGTGTCTGGTGTGTGTCCGGTGTGTGGCAATAAACTCACCACCTATTTTATGGGAATTAAACGTAACTGGTGAAACGTAGGCGAGCACTGCACTCCTCCGCCTACCCCTTCAAGGGTTACGGACGTGATGTTATGTTTAATTTATTTGACTTACGTTGTATAGGTGTGAAGAAACTAAGAGGCTTGTAATCCTAATGCGTATTATATGCTATTATTGTATTAACATACCAGTTACAAACAAAAAGTTTATAATTTACACGGTTTGACAATTTTGTTGAGTTCTTCCACGAGTACTTTATTTGGAAGCGCTGAGAGACACTCAACTTTAGTTGACCAAATATCGAGTCCCGACCTTGAATAATTTAGTATTACGAACTTGGCAAATTGAGAGATACTTAAGGTGCTTGATTTAACAAGTTTGTAATGAAGACCTGATGGAAATGCGCGGTATATTTTTGCTTTCCATCAAAATTATTATTTTAACATACATTTTACCAAAAATATGTGGAATGACATAGATATTATGTTATAAAAGCGGAAATATAAGCTGTGAGTAAAAGGGCTAATATAGTCCACAGCAATCCCTTACCAAATCCGTAGCAATAGCGCCGCTTCAATCTCAAATAGGACGGACTATTCCCAAAACGATTCAGAGCGTGTCATATAAGCTCATACTACGTCGGCTCCGAAGTACCTTTTAGGTTTACCATTGGTAATTGAACCTCGG
>DWME01000181.1:0-40947 GCA_018244795.1 Parelbella ahira ahira | reverse complement strand
ATTTATTACACCGCTCTCCAGTAAGTAGTGTGTGGTGTATTAGGCGCATAGCCAACAACATGTCCGAAATTAATATTATGTAGTATCCAAAACAAACATTGAACAATATTTGTAATTAACTCCACAGGGTGAATACGTTCCATTTAATCTTCAGATGATTCACTACAATCATTCATACTTCAGCCATCGTTATAAAATTACGAACAGCTTGGTTCATTGCTAGGGGCTAAATGCAGTTTTAAAACATTAGACACCATGTTATATTAAAGAAAGAATCAAAACATTAAACCTTATTATACATAAAACAAACACAAAAATGCACCTCCAGATTTAGTCACGCATCCATCGTTAGGTTAAAGTCCTTTATTACAATTTAACATATTGGTCACATACGGATTGATAGATAAACTCCACGGTACCGAGATATCTCCTCATTGTGTTTCTTTACCGTTACAATAAAAAAATATAATTTTAAAAACATAACTTTCGGAGAGTTGAAGTGCGTGCCAGGGATGTGAACTCCAACGCTGTCAAGTGAGAGGCAGAAATTTAAATGACTCAGTTATATTAGTCATGATTATTAAATGTCTGTATTTCAAGACCAGTTAGGAAATGTTTATTTATTGCAGTCTAGTGGTTTGAAATTCAGCCTCTCACTCCGGGAGTCCTGAGTTCAAATCATAGCGAGAAAAAAATTCCATTCACAAGAAATAAATATTTTAAAATTAAATATCACTTGCTATAACGGTGAAAAATAAGATGGTGAGGAAAGTGTTAAAAAATTTGTTCTCTAAGGAGTGTGATGTCTGCCAACCCGTGCTTGTGCCCCCTTTTTCTGACAGAAGATTCGTATTCAACAATGGAACAATAACAGGACAATTTTATTACAAGGATCATTTAGACATTGATGTAACAACACCAGGCTGTAAACTATGTTCCTTAAGTTGTCTTTATAAACACTACGGTCGCTTTATGTTCCTTAGGTTGTTTCTATGAATACTATGTTCACGTTTTTCTTGTTCTTTAAGTTGGCTTTATGAACACTACGTTTACTTTATTTATGTTCCTTAAGTTGTCTCTATGTACACGATGTTCACTTTATTCTTAGGTTACTTAAATTGCCTTTATGAATACTATACTCGCTTAGTTCTTATTGTGTTTTGCAAGTTATCTTCATGATTTGTGAGGTACATTTTAAATTGATATTTTTATAATTCGAGTATAAGTGGATCTGACCATATATATTTATATTTTTTATAACCGAATAACTTCCTATTCATTTGTATCTCTCGGCGTTTCTTTTGATTAATCATACGCCCACAAAGGTTAACGAATGAGCTCGTCACAAAAAAAACTTTAATTGAAATGATAAATTATACATAATAATCATAGCTACATATTAGTACATGTAGCCATAGTATAGTGCTTATGGTGACTTATGTAAATTTGAAATATTGAGATTAAAGAAAGCTGGAGCTTTCACACTCCAGTGTAATTATTAATTTTCTCAGCTATGAACACGCATTGTACACATTTTTAATAAAAGTATTATAAATGTACTTTAAGATTTAATCATTTTAATACTACTTAAATTTTTCCATATCCGTAGACGGTAACGGGTTTTTAAATAGGAAATTTTACTTTCTGCATTTTATTTACTTAATTATTACATTTTATTTACTTTCCTGCATTTTATCAGACAGGAGGTGATGTCCTTAACAAAATATTATACATTCATTCTTTGGATAGCCTTGTGGTGATTATCAGAACGGGATTTTATATTTGTAGAACCAGTTTTAAAGGACCTGAATGGAATTAGGTAAAGCATCCATAGATTTTTAAATTTATCCAAATCGATTCACCATTCAACAGAAATAATTCAATATTATCTAAACTTTGTCTTATATCCTTTGTTTTTAATCGGTCAAAATTTCCTGAGACATTGCTTTTAAACGAATGTAAATAAGTATGTATATGATCAACAAAAAACAACAATTATAAAACATATTCGATAGCATCTAGTTGTACGACTTGTCTTTGGTCTAATTTTTATTTAGTCGTTTCATTACAACGATATGATTTTTACTTTTATTTCTAGTGAGCATATAACAATATGCTCTATCAACAGATAGAGACAATTTATGGAATATAAAAGCAAAGTGAGCAGAGTGTTTTAAATAGAAACGTCGAGAATAAGTTCAAATAGTCGAGAAGGTCGAACAGCGTTAGGTGCAGGATGAAGTGTGTCAGTGCAGAGAGTCGTCAGACCGATAACAGAAAACAGCAAACGTTTGCGTTTGGCGTTACGTAATACATTTATCTCAATTTTACTATTTACGTCAATGTCTCAATGTCTCAATGTGTGTTTGCAATTTCCCAGTGCTATATTTCGTTAATGAATGATTTCTGTCTGTCACGTTAACGCAGCAGCGCTTTGCCCTTAGTGTTCTTATCGATTATTTACACTATTGAAACGTCATAATTGTTACGAATTCAACGTTAAATATTACTAATATTGTGCCAAAATATTAGTCAATTTATAAATAAAGACGGTAGTGTCTGCATTTCAGTTCTTATTTGGACATTTTAATACGTCCTGTTCTAAAAAGGGTACGTTCAATGTGGCATTCTAAATGAACAATATTTCAAACTTTAAACCACGGTATCTTTTTATATGCCAACATAATATAGTTGCTACTCTCGCTCTCGTAGGTTATGAATCACGTGTCGCTATTCATGTCTGTGTTAATTTATCAGGGCACGGGAAATCTGGGCGTGCTAATGAACCGGATAATGTTATTGTACCAATATCTTTTAGGCATAGTTACATTTGTTTGTTAATTACGATGTATCTCTAGATATGTCCGAATATGCATTATATGGGCTCTTAAGCACATGTAGCCGGACGAAGTTGTACTTAGCAAAAAATCTGTAAAGTTAGGTGACCGGTGCGATCGGTAGTTTGACGGATGGGTGACCGCTAGTAGTCAATTTTCGCAAGCTTTTGCATACTTCTTTATCGTCAGGTAACATTCTTTAAACCACATCGGATCGATTGAAGAGGATTTAAAAACATCCGATAGAAGAATTGCCCACTAACTTTGCAAGTGACCGGCAATTCGTTCTGGGCTCAGTTCAGTTCAGTTATGTTAAGCTTAGGTAATACTGAAGCATCAGTCCTGCTACGGAAGTCATCGGTGTTCACCAATGGGATGTAAAAAGAGATGCATTCATATAATATCAAAATAGCTAATAATATGTAGATATTAATACGCTAAAACACCATATAGAATTTAAAATACTGAATTAAAAAATACACCGTTTCATAGTTTCGTAGTTTCGTTTCATAGGTTAGATGTCTTATATAAAGATCACATTGAAAAAGTAGATTGTACTTACTAGATCAATCTAACAAATTGGCGTATACCTATTAAAATAATTCTGCTATACATACCTAAGGTCCAGCCTGAGGTCCCGTCCGCCGACTGTTAGATTATAATGAACTTCGTGCGACATCTTGTGCTCGGTGGCGTGCAAGTCACGGCGCGCCCGTGCGTGCCCGTGCAGATGCGCGTGCTCCACTGCGTGCGACACGTACTCGCCCTCGCGTGTCACTTTCACTGGTGTCACGACCTCTACTTGCGACGTGTCCAGGTCCTTATGAGAGTAGATACCTACCAAATAAAATACCGTTGAATATGCATTTATTGATTCACATCTTATATAATAACTTCTAGAGAAATTCATGACATTATTTTTAAAAAGAATAGTTATAAAACTATATGGAAGTTGAAAATAAAAACAAAACTTAATAGATATAAACCAACCAAAATTATTCAAGAACCGTCTGAAATTAGTTCTCAGAGCTATCGCCTTAAATAACACTTTTAGATAATAGAAGTATTTATTTATGTATCGAAATAAAAAAAATAGTTGGATCAGGTTACAATGAACAATTAAAAAGAAAAGAAAATTGATAAGAATAAAAACTCTTGCACAGTTCAATAACCTAAATGTAAGGAATTCGTAACGCACTACTTTATTACGAAATCTTGGCTCAGTTTCGGCTGTTTTTGTGCGATCAAATGATATTAATCTAATAGGTATGTTATACTTAATCAGTAATGCTGACGTTTATGTGCATGGTGGGTAAAAATTTTAAAATTTCATTCAGTTATAATAATAAATTTATAGATGACAACGGATTCTAGGAAAACAGTAATTATCAAAACATAATACAGTATAGTAAATAAAACCAATTGCTTTCGGGCTTGGCGCGTGGTTTTTATTGATGACGCAAGTCATCGAACTATCTCGGTAATCTGACACTAGTAGGCAATTTTAAATGTTCCATACGAGAGGGTCATGTACAGGTGGCAGATGATTTTTAGTTATTTTTTTAAATCAGGTCCATGTATAAGGGTTATCATATTTTATCAATCTTAATAGGCTGTACTTTTAAACAAGCTTATTTATTATTAGCAAATGAATAAAAATAAGACGTATTTATTATAATAATGTGTTTTAAAAAACAATCTAAATTATTATTTGACAGTTGTTATGGTGTTATGGTGTTTAGAAAATAACAGTTTATTTGTTTAACATTTTATATATTATTTAGAATTAAAAATTAAAACAAATTTAAATCGAGAGAGAAAGAAATAAAAAATAAATTGTCTTATTAATTTAGTAAATTACTAGTCACAAACTTTATATCGATTATCAACTTTAAATAGTCAATATACTGTACAAATAGATAAGACATAAAATTATTGTTAAGATGGTATTCAAATGTTTCTTTACATAAATAAATTCTGTAAAACTATTAATTAATAAATCAATTTTAAGCAAGGTTTTAATTCTAATTTTCAAATATACATTTAGACTTTATCCTTTTTTTATAAACATGACTTTAACACACGTGCATGATAAATACAAGAAGCAAACATGCGACAAGATAAGAAAAAAGAAAAACTTTTATATAAATTTGCAATAACTAAACGTTTATCAACGCAATGCAACGTTCAGTTTTAAACTCATTGAAATACTCGCGGCCTTGACGCCGCTGCAGATAGCAAGTGAGTTGATAGATGGCAAACTTTTAGACGCGAATCTCCTTGAACGTTTCCGTGGTTCGGTGGGCACTCTACACTTTTGGTCTCGGCTTTTACGTTACAATATCAGTCATTAAAACCTATTGAAGATGATCAGTTCGAACAAAAAGTAGTAGCAAATTGGTTATCTACAAATTTGCACTTCCACCGACTCGCGTTGCATTGGTTGCGGTAAGGTCAAGTTCTCTGAAGATGCCTTTAAAGGATTCTACTAAAGGGACACGAAAATGTTGTAACGATTCATATAGAGATAACATAATTGGTAGTTGTGTTGCCCTATCATCTAATAATGTACTAAAATATCAAAACAGTCTCGGAGAATGTTAGATCAGCGCCTACAGAGGTCAAAGTCGCGCCCCGTGCCCTGTACGTGGCGCCAGCAAAACCAGCAAGTCATTACACAAGAAATTCTGATAACAATTGTTTTTGTTTTAGTGAACTTTAATTTTTTTTCCAAAACAAAATATAACGATAAAAATTTAATTTTTGTGTACCCTCTTAATTGTGAATTTCCAATTGGATTATAATTAATGTTATCTATGCAAATTTATTTGGTTATAACTATAGTGGTACAGTATTAGTTATAAAAAAAATGTCATAGACAATTTATTAGAAAAATGTTTCCTTTGGGAAATGAAACACTTTTAATTATTAAAAACATTCAATAGTAGGTATCAAATATTATTTAATAGAAATATACCTATTACAATACAAAAATAAGATCCTTAGTTTGCATTGCTACCCAGAAATTGTATATTTTTACTGTGGTTACTTTTTCAAAAACAATGCTTACAGCGGTCTGTAGAAAAATAGCGTATTTTTGATATGCTTTTTCTGGCGTGGCAACGAAGTATCTGACACGATTCACAATGTGACATCTTACTTGAGCTTGCCAAGAAACCACAGTACGTACTTGATTTGATCACTTTTTGTGGATATTTTGATCTGGCTATGAATAATCAATTTGACTGTCATTATCTATTTATAGTCTGTCTTGTATCTTTTTTTCCTTTGCTATCTCGAATTTAGAGAACGGAAAGTGTAACTAAGTAAAGTTTTGCAAATCTAACAACTTAATAAATTTATAATATATTTCCATAGTTGAGTTAGACCCGACAGTAGCAGGCAGTGTTGTCAACATGTTTTCTTAATTATCCGGAAAATAGACTATTAAGGCCACTATCACACGAGTCGGTTGGTCGGATTGCGTCGTTGCGTTAATGCGTTGTGCAACTAACTGGCTGTGGGTGAGGCGATTAAGGGTCAGTACATACAAGTCAATAGCGAGACGCGCGTATTAATTAGCAAAATATATTTTAATTTTTTTATTTAATTTTTTTTTGCATTTTCCTAAAAATCCTTATTTAGGTCTTATATAATGATGCACGAAATAGAACAGCATATTCGTATAAAGTATGAAGGTAAAATTATAATATATAAAAAAATGTTGCGCTTTCAATTTTCAAATACAGTGATGTTTTTACAGTTATATCCACAATTTTAATTAACCCTATTTGTTATTGACGTTTATTTGACAAATAGAAAGTACAGGTTGCAAGCAGCTATTCTAAATATGAAACTTATAGTTTAAATAGTTGCAGAAGTAAATCTTTCGTGTATTATAATCCCGTTTAAGGCACGAATTGATTAAAACGGAAAGAAGTCGTTTCGTGTTTTTTTTGGGTTTATATAAAGTTCAAAAAACTACATATTTTCATTATAATCACTACATAATGAATAATAAAAAGTAGGAATAAAGTTCAGTTCTATAAATTTTAATGTGACAAATGTGGACGCACAATAACTCTGGGCTCAGTAATGTTTTATCAGTCATCATATGAGCAATTTCCTATGAAATACTCGTGCTGGCTCAGCGCGCGCGCCGCATAGACACTTGACACTTGATTACTGGTGAGGCCACACAGGTATTACTTATAGCCACTATTTCCCCGGTCTCTAATAGATAAAGATCTAATTTTACATAACATACATGCATAACATCACGCCTGTATTTCCCAGAAGCGGCAGGACGAGGAGCAGCACTCTCACGTTGTATCAGTTATGTTATAATATGTCCCATGGAATAGGGGGTGGGGCCTATTGCCGTAGACCAAACACAAACCTAAACTTCAAACTTCTACCGGGAATTTGTTTGGGGTACTTCAGCACGCCAATTTGCCTGCAGATAATTTTTAGTCGATTGCCTGCCGATTTAATTTTCAGTCAGATATACATATATGCGTCTCGAATTTTTATATTTTCCTTTTATGTCTTTTATTACATCCAAATCTCAGTAAATCCTTGAGTGAGTGAGTGATTTCATAGCCACAATCCCGTGTAAGACGTTACTTATTTTTAGAGAGATTTCAGTTTTTTGGTTAGTTCTACCATAGAATAATTTGTTATTCATACTTATATATTTATGCATATACTTAATCTTTTCCTACTTTTATAAGATAAAGTTTTTTGAAGATAGATTTCGAATTCGCATGATTCCATAGCGATTGTAGCCAGTGATACTCGTAGAATAATATTTAGTTACAAAAACACTTGTGAGTATTTCAACCCCGGATCTCACGAGTGGAAGTCTAAATTCTAATCGAAGCTACCAATTAGCTAAAAATAACAATGGCTCCCTAAAGTTGTAAAATACAACTTGATACGAATATAATTAACATC
Source organism: Parelbella ahira ahira (assembly GCA_018244795.1). NCBI lineage: Eukaryota > Metazoa > Arthropoda > Insecta > Lepidoptera > Hesperiidae > Parelbella > Parelbella ahira. The sequence continues at coordinate 33,154 of DWME01000181.1, read as the reverse complement.
AATTCATCATAAACATCGGCACAATAAAATTTCATTCATCATTTGTATTGTTGAATAGAATATTTTTAACACAATAACACACATTGCTTTTTATTAAAATGTATACGCTGATTGAATCGGAACGGAATAATGAGGCGATGTTTTTTTACCATCAGCGCGTGGGCTGTCTAGACGTGCGCTTGCGAGCGGATTCTTTTAGCGGGGGCTTGGCGGCAATTATTGTCTATTACCCTGGGTGCCCGCCCCCTGCGGGACAGGCTCAAGTCATCGGAGCGCCGACCTCAGCGCCTCGCGTGGGTGACGTCCGGACAAAAACACACGCCACAAACACATTTTAAACGCTCTCAGCTGAATATACGACCGTATTTTATCCTATTCGGGTGCTACCAACTGTAACGTGCAACAAATATTTGTATCATTAACGTCTTTAACGACAGCTCGCACGATTTTTATTTAGCGTTGTTTATAAGGTTAAAAAATTATGATCAAACTTTTTACAAATCTTTTGTATGTATAGTCTGTTTTCTTTGAAAGCACTAAGATAATAATAGCATAATTAGCGGTCTGATTTAAAACTATGCACATTTTACGAGTTGTATGAATGTAAATAATTTTCATACAAAGATTAGATATAATATAATAATATATTTTTTGTCATCACTCAACCATCAATGTAAGTTTTCATGTTAATAACAATACACGTGGTACATAATGTAATGTTTGGTTGTAATATAATTCAATACACAAAACAAAATTCTCGAAATGAATTATGATAAAAATTTTTAGATAACAATTAGCAAAATAATGAATTATCCTCGTTGCCGGCTTATAGCCGGATATTAATGTGTTACGTTAGTAACGTACACGACGTTGCTAGGCGAAAAAGCTAATTTTACGTGTGGCGATAAAGTTAGTTACATCATCTTTAATTGAACGTTATCATAGTACGTAAAACTAAGGTATTATGTGTAGTACGGACAGTGCAAATGTTATAAAGCTTTCAGAGCAAAATAACACGATGCGTAACGATTTATTTATTTTGTGACTGAAACGTCGTAATCTCTATGTTACAGTTTGAATATATCACTTCCTATTTGTCACTTCTATTGTACTCTGTGTAAACATTGAGTAAAGTGGCTGTTTAGATCTTTGTAAATTTTGTATGTAGATTGCGTTCAGTTAACAATAGTCTGGAAATGCTAACATTGCTACCGCAAGATATTACTTGTGTCGTTAATGACCCCAAATATATAAATTGAATTTTGTTCTTGAGATCACATCTTTCTTACTTATCATTGCCATCCATCCATACCATTACTTCATCTTCGCAATCGAAATGTATTAGGTATGTAATAGTCCGTATTTATCCTAAAACCGACCTATACTAGTTTACTGTTACTCATTAAAACGTTTAATTGGCAGTGCCCTGGGTCACAGAAGTAACCTGGTCCCTAGTAGCTCTTAGCTGTTCAGAGATTAATGACTTATCTAAAACAACAATAGGTAAGATCCACAATAACATAATACGCAGATTCGTCTATAGTACTAAAAGTAAAACAACTTCACGCATCATCAGCCGGTCTAAGTCCATTGCTGGACATAGGATTTCCAAGCGGGATTTTTGTTCAACTTATTGTGAAAAAAATATCTTGTTTTATATCCATCACATATTCTGCATAGTAATAACATAGTAGAATAATAAAAAAGAAAAATAGCAAATAACACTACAAATTTCCAAAAACAAAAATTTCTACAAATCACTTCTGTGTGATACTCACTATGTGTTACAGTTATCATTGATCCTCATTATTACGAGAACAGATAGTAATCTGCTATATCCGAGCGTGACAAGTGATAACGTTACGTCACACGACTCGTCACAACGTAACCAAGATTTGCACCTTCTCCCACAACCGAGATAAGATTCGCTCCGTAAATATTGAATTTATTAGATAAGCGATACAGATCGTTATACTTTACACTTTCCAGTGATAAGTTTTTGGTAATTATCGCACACTTACCTGATAACGACGAACCTGCATGCTAAATTAAATTTAAACAAGTATTTGTTTAACCTTCAAGAGTCGCTCACTAACCTCAATTAAAAAAAGCGTTGATTGAAATGTATGGCGTTGTTCCGCCAATTCCGTTATTGTTCTAAATGAACGCAGATAAATAAAAATGATAAAAATTTAAAACAAAACTAACTCCGACAACCTAATTATTATTATTTTACATCAAGCCAAGGGCAAGGTGCGTTGGCACTCAGTGGAAACCTGTGCGCAGAAGAGAACGGCAGTAGACTGATGATGATAATGATGATGAGAATAAAAAGATGATGACGACAATAAAACGTTAAGACAATGTTTAAAACAATAATATAGTAGACAAAGCTGCTAATACAAATGTAGATTCAATATAAAATGTGAATGATAAATGTTATGAAATACAAACGCAACTTGTGTTAATTCGCGATCAACCGTACATTGGTGTGAACCTTTCAATACGTAATACATGAAACGTATGTATATGATGCCTTCGTTACAGGTAGTAAGATGCAATATGCATTGTATATTAAAGTGCATTATACAACTGACTCGCAAACATACTTTAAGCTCACACATTGTTACAAAATAGTTTTGTGTTTAATAATAGTAAGGTCAGATTTTATTAACGATGCATTGATATTTCGTTCTCAAACAAACGATAATTTAGAGGTGAATTAATATTTGACAATTGTTTAGCCTAATTAGCCTCGTTTAACACTCGGTTAAAAATATTGTGCATTTAACCGTATACTAATGATTTAAACAAGCCCATATGCGAACTTGCCTCAGCGTGTTACCTTATCATCGTGCTCAAGCGTACTTCCTCCGTAGAACTTAATTTTATTTACGATACAACATGTTCATTAATTACTCGTATATTCAACGAACCATTCATATTCGTAAAGCCTTCAGTGTTGTTTATTAAACCAACCTGTTTATGGCTTATAAAAATAACAATAATAACCCTAAGTTATTCCTGAGCTGTTTAACGTATAGGCAGATGAGGGCAGACCCAACTCCCTCGCCGTCAAAAATTTACTGACACATGCCTAAGATAATCCTTCAAAGGCAATCTCGGGCCGTCACACGAGACTCGAATCCAATTATCAGCGTTTCAAGCCTTGTGACAACCACAAAACAACTTACAAGATTAGTTTTACGAGATCGTAAATTTAACATTAAAATTTATCTTTAAAACCGTCATTTTTAATTGTTTACGCTGTACCAAATTGCCGCCCTTTTCACGACGCGTTTTTGTTTAATACACGTTAAATTAATTAAGCACGCATTGCCGCTTAAAGATGTATTCATTCTCAAACATACATATGTACCTATATAATATGTACTTACATTAAATTAAACGAAATTTTTTAAAGACATGATTAAGATTTAGGTACTCACCAGTATGTATGAGGTTGCTGATATCTTCCTGGACTCTATCGCCAAGCTCGTGGTCCACGTATTCCACTGGCACGTTCGCTAACGGTATAAACTTAGCGCCGCATTGTGCCATAATCATTTGGAACAGTAGTAGTTTGAACATGGAACACCATATATCCATCTTTCTGAGCACTCGGCAGCCGCTAGCACGCATCTTATTAGTATTGATGCCGCCCCTCAATCTTCGGTTCGCTACGGTATTACCATACTACCAAGTTTTATCCGGATGTTACTATTTATAAAGCAAAGCGATCTATATGTAATGATCATACGTGTGCTTATACTTTGAACTTGATAATGCTGTTGTTATGCGCCTACGGTGTAATTTCATTATAATGGACCTGAAATTAAAACAAAAAACATCGCTGTAATCTTAACATAATCATTATTTTTAATAAGATTAAACAATGTTAATTACAACTGTCAAGTAAATGTTACAAGATAAAGTTATATTATAACAACAACATTGATAGTTTAAATGGCAATGTAATTTCGATAACACTTCATATTAATCTTACACATGATGTTTTGTCTGTCTGACAATCGCACAAAGTAAAGAGATTTATTTTTACACGTTCGACTTATTACACTTCGATGTTTGATTTATACAACTAAACATGTAATAGTCTTTTTTCACTCACCTAAAAAATGATGTAAAATTGTTTGAAATTATAAAAGTGATAATAGAATATATTTGATTATTAGTATGATTAAAACACAAGAGTAAAGAGAGTAGGCAGACGATCGCAGTGCACAACGATTTACCCGACCGGTGCGTGAAGTCGCTATCTCTGAAGTGGTACCATCTGTTACATAATTTTGCGTTATTAGCCAGATAATTTTATCTCTAACTATTACAACCTACGTATCTCTAGTTAGACACGTATACACACGGGGAAAATATACAAGCCGTTCGCATTTAATTAAAGTCAAAATGGATCCTTGATTTTATGTCGGCTACATAAACTGTTATGAATGTAGAACAATTTTACTATTATAATAAAAGTCGAATCGTAGTAATAATAGTAAGTATCGATAAATCAAACATTACTACTGACATTAATTTTATCAGCAATAAAAAAGGTATTTGGAGGCCGTTACCGCAGCCTCTACAAAAGGCAGTTTTCTTTAGTAGAGTAGCACCAAAACAGGACTGATTGACAGACATGTTGGTTTCACCATAAACATTCGCCATTATTGATGTTGAGCGTATAAATTACATAAAAAAGGTCGAATCGTTTAACCATTCATAGGTATAAGCATTGACGATTTTACTTTTATACGTCTGTCGGGACCATCAAAGAAATATTTTCTTATTCAAGTCTGCGAATAAGAAAATGAATCTATATCGAAAAGATTAAACAGAGTAAAGAAATATCAAATCAAAGTACATAGTACAATTTGTATTGAGATGTTTGTAAAGGAGAAGATAAACAGTGGTATCCTGTGGCAGCCGAGAATGTGTTCTAGGAATAAAAAGTTAAAGGGAAAGGTAGACAGCCCACGTGCCGGCGATAAGATGGGCGCCAGTCATCGTTGCTTCTCCGTAAGGTTTGTTTTTTTTTCTGTGGTGCCAGGGAGCGTTCGGCGCCACGGTGATTGTTAAATTTAGTGTTTGTTGTGAGACTTTATGATCCCTGTTGTAATTAAGTTCAGCGACTCGGCGCTCGGCGTACGTGAGGGATTGTCTGTTGTCGAAACGGACTTGTTACAGTGCCGGTTTGTTCTTTAATGTCTGTAATATTTCTGTTCCAATCCGTTCTTGCGTTTATTACTTATTTTGTTATGGCTTAGTATTGTCTAAAGCATTATATCTGTGTGTAGTGTCTACTTAATAAATTGAAGTATTGGAAAAATTAGAAAAGTGTATAAAGTATTTTAAATACACATTTGCGTGTACGCGTGCTAAGTCATTATATGTGAGATGAATTCTTTTTCATGATTATACTCAAGTTATTGTAGGTACAATGTACAATAATAATAATAATAATAATATTGGCGTGTTATGTAATAATGGTTTGTATAAAATAATGATGATATTCTTTAAAAAACATCAGCCGAGTTACAACCTAAAGTTTATTAGGCAAAAGTTTTTTTTGCATGTTACCACAAAAGAAGGAAATATATAAACGAAATGTTCTAAGAGAACTATTACGATCTTCTAAACATTACGACTGATTATTTACATATAGATAATAAATTGTAGCGCAGTATAGTAGTGGTAATAGTAAAATTTATGAAAAAATTAACCTATAATCTTTATAACTCTGTGATTTCCGAGTATCGTCTCACATCACGTTATCAGAACAACAGATATCATTGTGTGTTTAGCGCCTAATCTTAGTGCTGACCCGGTTCGCGTCTAGACTAATAATGACGTACGACCTACACTATACTCTTCCGTAATCAAACAATAGATAATGAAGATTTAGCGTTTATCACAGTTTCAGCTATTATCTACTATGCGATAATCAATAAAGAATTAATTAATACATTTCATTTTTATCTGTCAAAAAATGTAATTGCCTCTTCATTGATCCTTTGGAAATATATTTTGTATTTTATTGAAGTTAGAAAACAATATATTTTTGTTTTAATTAATATTAGACTATTTTCATGTGTATTTATTTCAAAATTGGTATCTACTGTGAAATTAAAAAGCGAATGGAAATTTATCCTTATGATCTTTGTGCGGATTTGTGAGATGTGATTATTGTTAAATCTTAACATCTTACATTTTGATTTTATTATCTGGTCACGACAGGTCCCCTGTGGGTTAAGCAGAGTGCACCCATTGGTAAATATCTCTACCCCACAGGTCAAAGGTGATTCTTCTACATACATCAGTGGAATATTATCTACTTTATACACGTTTTATTTTAAAAGTGATAACTATTTTGCATTCAATATGTAACAGTTGGATTGTCAAATAAATCAATTGCAATACGCTTGTACCGTAGCGTATCGTCTGAAAGTTCAATTAACGAAGCGTGATTGATCATAGAAAAGGTTGCTGAACTCTCTATAAAGTAAATATTAGATGGAGCTGAAACTCAAGTACACAATGCTCCGTGCTTGTGCAAACATGGGATGTTAGAATGATTCTTATATTAATCTATCTGTAATTATAATTAAATTTATAGTGTCATTCTTTATTTGAGTTTTCATTGTGTTCATTCAATGATTTATTCTTTATTCATTTAATTGTAACTTAATTTATAGTAGGTAGAATTCATTTATTTGTATGTACACATTATATCGTATTGGTGTCGTTGCGCGTACATCGGAATCGTCAAAAGACTCGCATTCGAATTCGGAACCGGCGTGCACTCTTAAGGAATACACTGGTTTTTATTTTATTCCTTTTCCAACAATATACTGTTATGTTTCAGTTGAAACAATGCCCAGTAAAAACGTGGGCCTGTCCTTAACAAGAAATATTATCACTTATTATGGAAGTATCAGTTACAAGTTTATATGACATTTGTCGGTTTGCTGTTGACATTATGCAAACAGTAATGACATGTAAATTACGTTCCATTTCATAACTGTTTATTTCGATTTAAGGATATCATTACGTTCGCCGTTTTTATTCTTATTTAATTCTTATTCTTCATATATTTTTTAAGTACATTAATATGTAGATATGTGTACAATTGAACCGGCTGCTTACCATATCAAAGAGTCGCCCGGATTTAGGATCGAATGGCCGCATAAGCAGTGATATCTTAGTGGTTAAGAATTCAGCCTCTCACTCCGGGGGTGCTGGGTTCAAGTCCATGGCGCGCACCTCTTTACAAAAGTGCGTTTTAGGTTTAAATATCACTTGCTAACGGTGAAGGAAAACATCGTGAGGAAACCTGCACACTTCAGAATAAAAAAAAAATCTAAGGTGTGTTAAGTCTGCCAACCCACACTTGGCCAGCGTAGCAGACTACGGCCTTAACCCTCTCAATATCAGAGGATACTTATGTTCCGACGGTGGAATGACAAATGGCTCGATTATTTTTATTATGGCCGCATGTGGAGATGTCTCAAAGGAATTATGCATTTAGTATTTATTTGCGTACTAGCGTGAGCCTTTTTTTGAGTTATTGTAAAATTATTACAAAAAAGCCTTGTCATCATTTGACAGCTGGCTCATTTCAATTCAATGTAAGATTTTTTGCGTAATATATGTACATTGTTGCATAATGTTATGTCATAGGGAAAACCATCTTAAGATCATAAATGCGATAGTATGTTTGTATGACGATTTGTTATGTTTTCAGTTTAATGCTGAACTGATATAGTTCAAACTTGTTAATGAGATATCTTGAATCTTGAGAAAGGACACAGGCCATTTTTTTAAGTGGAGAGAGTATAGAATCAGGCAGAAATAAGATGTCCACTGTCTACACCATGGACGTCTGAAAACGACCTTGAATATGACAGCAGCGATAGGACTGTTAATGTCAACTAGTCTAGCAAGCATAGGGCATTAATACTTGGTTTTCTCTAGTATTCACGTGGATTTGTAACTATACCTGTCTCACCGAAACACTAGTGTTTTAAAAACCGTTGCATTGAAAAAATATATAGATGTAGCTATGAAACTTCCCGGGGGCAGTTTATACATATAAAAAATTTCGAAACGAAGAATTGTTCCTTTTTAAATCACACCCCCAAATGAGTGCAAAATGGTGTAAAATATTATGTGAGAAATATTTAGGTTGTAGCGCGATTACAATAACGGGGAATAATTCATATTTCATTAAATTGCTTGACACAATCTTCATCATCATTATCTAAAAATACTTATAATAAATCATATATATACGAAATAACATCATCGTGTGGTTGTACTGCACTATTAAAATAGTCACGACTGTATAAACCTATGTACAAATATTATAAGTACCTACTCGTAAATAAATAATACATCACTATACACAACATGAGATTGAAATTTTATAATTATATTTTAGATTATTTTTATTACACCGTTATCTAGGTTAGGTTAGGTTAGTTAGGTTACGATTTTCACTTTTTGACACTTATTTATTACTGTGCGCAGTTAGATGGGCGAGTGTGCGCGGGCGCGTGAAGCCGGCGCATCCGTCAGCGTCTTTGTCTGGAGCATTGTCCAGCGGACCGGTAGCGCCGGTTGCGCCGGCTCGGACTAACGCTCCTTCGGGACTCACAACAGCTTAACCTGACATTATTTCATATTATCACCACCATTACCTACTCGTTCTCGGACTTCCAGCCTAATGAGTACGATCCATTTAGTAATGTGTGCGGCCTGCAACTGTTCTATTTGTTGGTTTTGTATATTTAAGCGCTTGTGTAACGTGTAGATGTACATATTACAAATAAAAAGATTGTCTTTTTTTTTTCTTTCAATCAGTAACGTAACTTTATGGCGATAGACTCAAACAATATATATAGGACGTATGTACCTATAAGGTAACCTGCGAATCGTGAGTGTACTACACTCCACTGCCTACCGCCTTAGGGAAATACAAGCGTGATGTTACCATTACAATCGACAGCTACTAACTTCATTTATTATTATTATAAACCTCTGCGTGGCAGTCATCGAACAACATAACGATTTCTATTAAATTTATAAATTACGGGATTTTAAATAGATATACATGGAAGCCACGACTATGGAGTGCTTAAAATAACAGTATTTCTAATTAAGAAATTGTTGTGTTTAACATTAACTCTAGCAATATTATTGTCCCATAATTCCATATAAATTAGTATCAAGGTGAATAGCGTTATTTTATTAATCTCCCATGGTTTTGGTTGTATGTAGCCAAAAATTACTTTTACAGTCTCTGCTGTTCTCTGTTAATCCGATCATTTCTCTCTGCCTACTCCATTAACATCCTGGCGCCATTGTATATTAAAAAAATATACTTACTTACTAATATTTAAAGTATTATATACGAACCAATAATGCCCAATAGAATTATACTTAATTAATAATATAAATCGTGATAAAAATTGGATAAAAACTTTATCACACTAGCCGGTTACGTGATTCATATAAACATATCAATAAAGGAGCGAGCTTACGGACGTATCGAAAGCGAGTACAAAAATAATTTAATCTAGATAACATCACGACATTCCCGTGTTTCGGAAGCGCAGAGAGCCCCGACCCGTGCCGCGAACAACCGGTTCTACATCTTTTTACGGCCCCGTCTAGCTGGTCGCTTACGTTTTGACAGACGCATTAACAATAATGACGGCATATCGACTGACGGCCATACACCTATGTATATTTGTACCCGTACATATTAATGATGCGATCGTTAAAAATAAAGACGTCAGTAGGTTCACTAGACACATACACCAATAAATTAGAATGAACGACGTAAAACATTTAAGTATATTTAAAGCAAACACATTTACATATCTATTAATCGTTCTACATATATAGGCAAGCTAGTTAAGATTTTATTGTTTGAAATCAAATATATACAAGTAGGTACTAATCAACCAACTCCTAATAGACGACTGAACTGTAGTACAAATAAGGTATAATTAACTTCTACGCTGTGCATACAAGGGTTATTTCGGATGAAGAATATTTGTTACAGGGCGAAGATAAGCTGTCGTTGTTGCTGAGAGTTGTCAGTTTGCCTCGAATTCCGCTTAGTGAAAAATTTAGAAGATAGAGATTGCACGATTGTACAAATATACAGTGTACCTAATGATCATAGGGTCCGCGATCAGCTCACAGAGAGTCAAAGTCGAATAGCTTGTGTCACTCTATCCGGATAACCGCATCTACACACCCACAGTACGTGTAAGGTCGAGGATTGAAATATCAAAAAGTCATTTGACACAAGACACAGTCCCTGACTTAATCGCACCTATCGACAGAAAATGTTAGTTTTGCTGACAGAAGATTGACCCTTCGGCATTTGAAACAGCCATTGGTGTGTATGTCCAAGCAACACTTGAACTCTCGAACTTTATTATAAATAAAAAAAGAATTTTGATAACATCATATTAGCACACATTAAGCTAAAATTAGACTCAAAAGGAAACTCAATAGAGACAAATATTTTATCTGTTTGTCACTAATTGATTAATATTATGAGGTTAAACTGCTATGTTGACATTATATGTTATGCGATATAAATCGAGAACAGTACGGAATTGAGCAGTTTTTTTTAAATAATGCTATATAAGACTAAGTCTCTATCTTAATAAACAATTGTCGGTCATAAAAAATTAAAGAAATTTTCGACATTTTATAACATATATTATTTGCATGACATTATTGCTTTTTATATTTTAAGCAGTGTTAGCCTAGTGGTTCGAAATTCAGCTTCGCACTCCGGGGGGCCTGGGATCAAATCTATGGCGCACACCTCTCAAGAAATGTACGTTTTATGATTAAATATCACTGGCTTCAACGATAAAGGAAAATATCCTGAGAAAATTCGCACAGCAAAGAGATAACAAAATTGTTCTATAAGCGTGTTAATTCTGCTAACCGACTATGGCCTTACTCCTGTCATTTTGAAAGGAGACCTGTGACCAACAGTGTAACAATAAAAAAATCGAATAAAAATGACTGAAATGGTGACAAGAAGAATGCAAGTTTAAGTCGGCAGGTATCAAGAAAGCTTTTCATTTCAAAATAATATATTTTTTTTAATGTTACCTTAAACATAAATTTTTATTTAAACTTCGGAAAGTCACGTTTCTCTTTAACAAATCATTAGTGAAACTATTGTTTACGTTAGTAGAAACTTTTAATTGAAATGAAAGTTCTAAAGAACTATGCCTTAAACCACAGCTTATGTGTATATAAACATACATATATAAACATGTATGTACCTATTGTACAATCGTTTTTATGTCAATTTGTCGCATGTTCGTAATCGTTTAAGTTTAAACATATGTGAGTAAAGTTTGTCTTAACATTTCCTTATCATCGTTGTTTTTAATAAGGTCAAACAATTGAAACGGTACGTAAGTATTACGAATATATGTATTTCGTCGTGGTAAAAGCTAAAAACTTAAATTAGCGCTACATATTGATAAGGAAACATAACATTATGTGCCGTCCATTCACCTATCGTACATAATATCAGTTCAGGTTGTTCAAGGTGAAGAAATCAATAGAGCCAGTTCACAATCATTCACATCGGTACATACATACATACATACATACATATATATATGCAACATGCATAATTACGAATCCAATAAAATCGCACGCCGTCACATACGTTTGTTTATTGCCCGGCTCTTCTAATAATAAACACGTTTAAACTATTTTAAATACATCTTGGCACAGAAAGTTACTTACGAATTGATGTTAAATATCACAAAAGCAAGTCCTCTCCTATATAAAATGCGGCAAAAAGTCGTCGATTCCGTTTCATTTTGTCAAAGTTTACACCATGTAGGTATGCTATATGTAGTACGTACCTATATACATATAAATGTAAGATCGTTTGAAGAGTATCTACTAAGCGGGCGTAGATACGTGATATTAAGCATCCGTTCACACCATGTGTATGAGAAGCTGTTGTCAACGGTACAATATGTACAATTTATCGCGGATAAGATATGACTACGTTGCATTGAATGAAATATCAAAGCCTGTAGGAATCTGCTTATTCAAAAGTTAATAGCATACCCTGGGTATGATTAAGCGTCAGGGATCAATGAAATCTAACCCTTGTCGTCATATGACGACGTGCGTTCCAAAGTCGTTTCCACCGACCACTATTGGTTTCGCGGAATAGCGCTTCAAGATCGCATGCCAATGTATACATCCATGTATGTACGTGTGGGCATACACACACAGGCATACACATGCACCGTTGTGTATGACGATGTAGGATGAAATTTATCGGAATAGGTATCGATCATGCAGTTCCATTGTATTCAATGTATACGATTGACTTCTATGTTATTCAGTACGTTTCTTAATTTGCATATGATCACTTTTGACAGACCTTGAATTTAAAAGAAACTTTTGAATCCGTATGAATATCTAATAGAAACGGGATATTTGTGCCTACGAGTTGTACTTATGATGTATTTCATATTACATTCGATTATTGTCAAGCCACATATTTATTTATTGTTCGATTTAAACAATTGAAATCAAGAACTAATTTATAGTGCAACAATTTTATATTATTAACAAAATATTTTTAGAACTTTAATTTCACTGTTTGTAATCAAAATACCTTATAATTGAAAAATTAATTAATTAATTCATTCGTTCATAATTACAATGTATAACGGAATTTATGAATAGTAGGTAGGTACTGAGTGAATAAACGCGTCCGATATTGAAATTCATACAGTGAGAGTTAGTAAGCCCATCAGCGAATATTTTGCACTGTAGTTAAACAATTCAAGGATGTAACTATGGCTGTATTTGTACCGGTTCTCTCGCTAAGAATGTTAATAGGCCAAAAATATGTGGGCCCGACCGTTGTCGTACGAGAATTGCGTTTAAATACACCATACACCTTGTATTTTACATAAGAAAACTTACGATCGTCTAAATTAAAGTTTTAAATGCAGATTAATATGTATGTATTCATAAAAATGGTCAAGTTAATAGAAACAAAATAACAGAATTTGAACAGAGTTGACCTCGCTCTATGAGATTTCGTTCTGTAATTTTTATTTTTTCATTTACTGATAGAGTTAATGATACTGAATTATTTTTATAATTATTAGAGCTTCTGAATTGTGGGTCGCGAGTGTGGGAAGCGAGGAACATATTCGAACGTGTTATATTCAAATGTTTTCTGCATTGTATTTTTTTGTTTTTCTAATTAATCACTACTTTGCATATCTTTATATCAAAGTAGTAGTGATCGTTTAGCGGTTCAGAATATGAATATCGGACTTGCGCTATTAACGAAACTATGTACGTGTGCGTTTTAAGATTATATACTTGCTGTAATGGTTTAGGAAAAAATCATTAAGAAACCTAAAATAATTAAAGTTCTTCGTATTATTCTTCAAGACGTCTGAAGTCGTCTGTGAATCGAACCGACATCTGTATTTAATTTATTTGTGAATCGACCCGACGGCATCTGATTTAGTAATCAAAGTTAATAATTACACCCACAGAGCAGTATAGAAAATAAGTAACCGTTGCAATACAGTACGTTGCGATGCACCTCACAACTCAATGCCCGGTACTCGTATCACTTGTTTAACGTGGCACGTCGACTTTTACAAAGGTCAACTAGTGGAGTTCCCGTCAACACAACTCGTGAAATGTTTTTTTATAAAGCGTTCTATGTAACCCAACACTTCCTACACTGTTCATGTTTACTCGAAAGAAAGGGCAGCCTTGGCGAACTTCAATGACGCACGGACTTTTCTTATCCATTTACGGGTAGTAAATTTCACATTAATTTTATATATAAATTTCCATTTTATTTATGTCATTTTACATCGATAATAAAGTGATAAAATCAGTAATATTTCATAGTGCATTTTACATCCGTGTACGTCAATACGATTTACCCGATTTTCAATAATTCAATTGTGAATTATTTATAGATACCTATCATTCAACATGTTGAACAAAAGATGCAAATCGATTTATATAATCCGTATTATTATATGTCAATAGCACACGTGGGACTAAACAGGTGTAAATATACAATTAATATTCCGCTAACTGGTTTCTAATTCAGATGAAGAAATATTAATATGTTTCACTTTACATATAAAGAATGAATTAAAAAAGACCGGCAAACCACTAACTTCACACATTAGAGATACAGATAATGCGTTTAATACCCTACGTGTTAAAATTCGTCATAGATTCTTTTTTTTATTAATATTTCAGTAAAATTCGAGATGTGTGTTCTACAAAAAACTATTTAGCAATTTAATAGGTAAATTTGTATAACGTTTTGGTATCAATTAGAATTTATTATTATCAACGATCACCATACGTTGTAATTAGGATTATACATAAAATATGATTAAGAGCTTACTAGAATGTTGAAGTTAAGATTAATTATTGTTAAATTGTGGTAAAACTAGCTTTCTGGTGTTTACGAGTAAGACTCATGTATTTGACGCTATAAAATGGACACATGAAATAAGCAGTTTTATTACGCCTTTAGGTAACACCTTAAAATTAAATTGTTCAGATATACATGTATGTCTGCAACTTTAACGAAACTAATTTAATCCTAATATCCTGGATTTCAATGTTTAAGATTATTTTTTAAATCGAATCAATATTCAAGAAGATTGATTCTTGCTTGATATACCAGCAATATATTTATAGGCAGCCAGTTAATAAAAAAATATTTTATTTCATTTAAACATATTTATTTAAAAATGGTCATGCGGACTTTTGATAAGTATAATACTACTTTGTAAAGTGTTTTAAGTCCAGTCAATATCGGTTAATAATCAAATCGGTACTCAAAATATAATTACTGATAGCAAATTGGCTAAGCAAGCAGCAAGGCCACTTGGGCAATTTTCATACAATAGACTTGCTTTACATCTGACGGGCTAATCCATTGATTGATCGTGTATACCCAACGAGAAGACATTAACTAAATCATGAATCGGATTTAACTTGGGAGATAATTTTAGTAAATTATTATCAATACGTCCATTACTACCCAGATATAACTCTACCGATTATAAACAAGGTATTATAGATAATAAATAAGGTGCAGATTATAAATATAAGGTATCATAAATATAAGGTTTATCTATTAATGTATAAATGACACTTCTTATCAATGTTTTCCTTTAATATGTTTTGATTAAAAAAAATTGTATTCCTTTTACTTATTCAATACTGTTACAATTTTATCAAGAAAAAAATTAAGTTAAAAAAAGTAACTTCCGATATACATATATGTACCACACATGCTAATTTACATATTTATGTGTAAAGTAAGTAGAGCAGGTAAATACTATGTAGTGAGCGGACTGCATATTCTCTTTTGATGACTTTAATACTAAAGCATTAACGAAAGTAGACAGAACAAAGCTTCGGGGATCCATTGAATTTACTCGGTAGTAAATACGTTCGGGTTACTGATCCCTCAAATGAGTGTAACTGGGACTAGGTAAATTGTAAGAAATTATTTTGCTATAAAATATTGTACGTATAAAATATATATATAAAGGCCAAAGCAAACACCATCAACGTCAACGACAGTTTAAAGGTGATTTATCCAGATTTCGTAATGTTAGCGAATGACGACGAAGATCTATTTGATGTGTGATGACAACGCGCAGATAAGATACGCTACGCGTCTATATTGTATACTGTAGTAGAAATAAAAAAATAAATTAACGTTTTGATTTATTAGATACTGTAATCGTCGTAGAGGATTAAACTACTTACGGATTAGAATCGCGTAGGAAGATAGAGGTACGCATAAATCTGTCCTTGACTGTCTGGTGGAAATGGTGAAACAAAATGCACTTCGGACCGTGTCTATGGTAACTTTTGAAAGATCGTGGGCGTCTGGATTTATTTACTGCCACCAGCAGTAACAATCGCAGACGTTCTGTCGAGCGCTTCTAATGATATATTCTGTTTATAGCGTTGCCAATATTAATTGGACTATTTACTTAATGTACGACATTTCTCGTTAATAATTGACAGCTTGCTTTCACTTATACATAAATTTTTAATTAATATCTTAGTGTTAAATATGATTTATTTGTAAACGTAGCGTATATATGTATATGTATATATGTGTGTGTGCGTGTGTACACGATACGTTTACAAATACACACACCCACGCGCACACACACACACACACACACACACACACGCACACACACACACGCACACACACACACACACACACACACACATACACAAACATACACACTCACACACAAATGTATGGGCATAAAATATGTTTATTTTATATCTCGATAAAATTTTAATATAGCAGCTTTCTGATTCTGAAACTTAATTCCATATCTACGCAAAATTGTGTTAATTCCCCCATTCCATTAATACAGGCGGAGACAAGAACGCAATGGACTGCAACACCCAACTGGGTTTAATTATATCCAACGAGTAATGGAAAATAATCTGTCAACGTAATAATGTTGACGGATTATATTCTATCACGTAATAACAATTCCGTTTCAGAAAAAGTATCAAAACAAACTTTTTTAAACATTTTAATTGCATTTCTCTTTATTTATCTCTTCATTTCATTTTTTTATCTGGCCAGGTCCCTTACCGGGTGGCAAATTTTTAAGACTCAAAACAAATAAACAGAATGGAAACAAATATGTTTTTTTTAAATTACATGTAATAAATATTGTAATACATAAATAAAATGTACAACTTCTTAGTTCGTTCGAAACAGATACGGACAGTTAAGTGCGATTCATCAATCAAAAATCTGACGACATTATCGCAAAGCGCTTCATAAATAAATTTACGGCTCTTACACATCTCCGTAAACATCGTTCGCACGTGAATTTCCCAATAAAGTTAACAAAATTGATAAATGCTACGACACCTTCAGGCGGTGTAAAGTGGGTTTACGTAATAAACTTTAGTTTCTAGGAAACCGTGCACCTCAAACTTTGACCTTTACCTCATATACATACCTCACGCGTAAACAATCTCACACGGGCTGGTTGGGGTTCTTGTAATGACTTTGATACTTTATGAACGACAATAAATTCCCTGTTCAATACCATCTAAACCACACGTCCTGTCTCTTAAACAACACTAAAGCTGTTACGAATGGAAATTGATAATTATTTTATAGCAAACACTAAACTATAATGAAGTGGAAATAAAACGGTGTATAATTGTATAGTTTTATAAGGATATTGGTCGCCCTTACCTTTGATGTAGGTATGGGAAAAAAAACATGCGCAAATTGATAACTTTCGTAAAATAGGGCCGCATAGACTCATTTTGATGCCACACTCACTTATCATTAGGTAGTGTTTTAAATGTTTAAGTATCCTAAAAGTTAGTAATATTTATGAATTACGTAAAGTAATTTAATGGTTGTCTAATATGTACACGCGTATTTTGATAAGAAATGTGTGGTCCCCAAATAATACATAAAATACATAGAAAATTAGATGATTTTCGAACGGAAGAAGTAATCTAAAAGTGAGATAAAGTTTAATGTAAATATTTATCTTAATCAACATCATCAACCCTTTTATCGTTCCATTGTTGAACACGGTTCATCTCTCACAATAAGAGCTAACAACGTTGTCTGCATCTCTAAGTATTATACATGTTGGCAGACTTCACGCGATTTACTCGTATATGTACATAATATATTATTATGTAGAGTTCTAAGGTGTCCATATTCTGAAAGGATTTTGTGTTTACTTTAGTAAAGATTTTTATAAATGCAAATTCGTATATTTTATCGACAATAACAAAAATTTACAGATGACATTGAAAAAGAAACATAAGAAGAATTTTCCGTTCTCTACTTAACATAATATTTCCTTTTTACATGACATAGAATGTGTTATTACCTACATTATCGAGGATAAGTTATTCATTTTCCTTTTTTTGTATTCATCTAAGATATACATATAATCTATATCAGTTTGTCCTAGTAACTACATGTTTTAATCACACTTCAACATATTAGGGTATTAATATTTTGACGACTTATTTTTATGAAAACTTATATTACAATTATCATTAGTTAGAAAAACTAAGAGTAAAGAAACCCTACAAAAAATGATGACTTTCTTTCAATAAAATTAAATCATACATACGATATGTACGTTAAGTAAAATTATACACTCAGTTGGATTAATTTTTAATGCGTTCCGTTTTAATCGGCTTATCTCAAAACAAACAGATATTATTTTTAACTTGCGAAAGTGGAATTATCGTAATTATAATAAAACCTCATATGTATAAGATAATGAAGCAGTAATACTTTATATTTACAATTACGTTTGTAAAAATGTAACTTACACAAGACGAGATCAAACATGTAGGCGAGTTACATCTACATAATAATTTGCAAACAGATTTCCGTAAGCGACGCCACAACAAAATATCGATATCATTAACTAATTTATATTTATATTGAAAATAAGGTGAATCTTTGATGTAAATAGATTATTATTCACGTCAATTCATTAATATACAGTTTGGAGTCTTAGCCTTTTTAGACGTCTGCATATAGTATAAGCTGTTTTTATTTTTATTTATTTTATAACTTTTTATACGTTTAAAAACTCCATGCGCTATCCATTTCAACAACCGCAGACTAGGGAGAGTTTTATTTTGTTTTACTCTACCAACTAGTGTCTTAATTACTAATGATATTAAATGTCTTTATATTTAGTAACGCTAGTTCATATACCTACTATAATTAGCAACCTATAGAACTAAATTTTTTTAAAATGTAGAAATAGGCTCGCGTTTTCTTTAATTCGTTTATTTTACTCGTTTTCGTTTATCATTCTCCGCTACATAACTAAATGTAGGTACATACAACGTGTCGTGGTATATATTATAACTTGAGGGTCAGTGGCATTTTAATATCGAACTATACAAAGAATAGCACACATAAACCACACACCACATTTATATAATTTTATGTAACTTTATATAAACGTTTGATGGTATTAGGATATCTATACAACTATAAAGTAAAGAAGACGTCAATAAAACAAATATATATCGAAATGCATTGACCCCAATATAATTTGTAATAAAATACTCGATCTCTACAGCCTGGATACACTTCTCTCTACATGTACATACATGTGTGGTCTGTTCCGTACAAAATATATTTAGATATAAGCGCACACTCGTAAAATTTGAAGTACATATCTTATATAATACCATTACTTATCTTTGATGGGTAAATGTATTCGTACGATATGAAACGGACGTGTGTTACACTTATCGACAATAAAGGTGACTTGAATTTTTTGATTATTTCGTTTAACGCACTCGTAGGAAACCTCACAACCGTATGAATGCCGTTTATCATTCTCCGTTACATAAATAAATGTATGTACAACGTGTGGTGGTTATTTGTAAAAACATACATACATATTACAACAACATTACATTCTGACTGATTATTTGGGATAAATATAACTACAATCGTAACACTAATTAGACAGTTTGACCTATACAGTGATAACATGAGTAAAGTGTGATTGCTATTAAAATAAGACCATATATAGGTACTGCAGAATTTTTTTTATCAATAAACGATAATAGGTACGCCGGATATAATAGTACTGTATTGTTATTTCTATGACAAAGGTCCATTACTCACATGTGTTAATGCACAAATAATAAATTGACTTTTATACATAAAAAGGGAATATGAAAACCCCCGGCGGCAAATCTAGGTCCAGCAATAAAAATTTAATGACTCCGGTTATAAGCCGCGCTCCATCTAATAAAAACTGTGCTCGCTGGAGTCAAGGAGGCAAACGGAAATACAGAGAATTTACTCCTTTCCTTTGGATACGGCAGGGATTTGATCCAATGAAACGCATAGAGCGACTGGTATAAACAATCTGTAAAATAACATAAGCAATGTGAAAGGAGTAAGGGAAATATTAGCGCTAAACTTTAAGATATCTACATCATTTAAAAAATGCAAACTAAACAAATATATTTTAATGAACATAAATCATTGGTCGTAGTAGGAAAAGAAAGCAATTCCAAATACAAAAAAAAAAATTGTATAATTGCAGAATTAGTCAAAACTAGACGTATATTTCTTTTCGAGAATTAATCACATCAAACGTTTAAGGAAGGCCTGGGTTCGCAAGAAAAATTAATCATCATTTATTTTCCATATTACAACGACGGAAATTAGCAGAACCCGTCAGAAGGTGAATATTACTACATTTATAGAGCACCAAATATTTCAAGCTATTTTATTTGTTATTATATATTATTATATATTAATATTAGTGTTATATTTTAATTAGATCTATCGTAGTAAAGGCAATGAAGCTGGAAATTTACTCGTAATAGTACAAGGAAGTGATAACTAACTGATTTTAATATGTTTATTGTTAGTTACATCTCATATGATCAGGCACTGGCAGATCTATTCCGCGAATTTCTATTCGTTACTTCTTGTATCTTGTTCTATTTTTACATCGTATACAATTTTTTTCTATCGGCTGTGCAAGTTCACGGAAACTGTAAGGAAGTTTTATTGAACTATGAAAATTAGGCCATCGTTTGTGCTCCTAACCTACCTACCCCAGTTCGATGGTATTGATTTCCTTACTTTTCCTCCTACATATAAAATGTAGGAAAATATACATAGTTATTTATCAACTCGTACTACATTGCAATACATTGTACAGCCATATATATATTAGGTATTAATTATTCCAAACATAATTCAGGTATAAATTAATTCTCTACAATTTGATTGAAAATAATACGTCAGTTTATAAAATGTAAAACCCCCCTTAATTAGTAATTAGAATTATCTAAAGGCATTATAATACGTCACAAATAATTTGTCGTTGACGTTTAATGTCTATGTAAAGTAACAATAGCTCTTTTAATTTAAGACAGTGACATTTAATACCGATTTTTTAAAGAACCACTTTGGTTTTTTTAATGCGTTTTCTACAGCAAATAGTTTTATTGTTCCACTGGAAGCCCACGTTAAAACAGTATATAAAATCAAACAGTCGTTTTATAAAGTCTAAAACACTGCTTGGTGGCTGTCCAAAAGCATTGTACGTGTAAACAAAACAAAAGGAAGACGTCTTAATTCCGTAACATTTCCGGGACGGTTCAGAACAAAGAAAGATTCGGAAGAATTACTGGCGACCTCCAGTATATAATTGCGAGATATTAAAAAGACAGATAGGATGAAATAAATACATTAACACATTGACGTCCATGTGTGAAAAAAACATTACTAACATGGAGTTCATACATGTATTATCAGAACTACGGGAGATACTTCCCTATTCTTTTTATGTCTATCAACTTTACGAGCACCTTCAGTTGTAACCGGCTGTTCCGACTAGGAAGCATATCTACGGCCCGATCGACTTGGGCGGCATGCTTCACTGCACTAAATATAGGTAGTGTTGCCAGCACTCTGGTACGAAATATTGTTTATTTTTCCATAAGAACAAACAGACAAATTGAAGCTTGTGGATGGATATACTAAAATATCTAAACAGTAAAAGAATTATAGCCATAAAGTGAACTACGCCATCCGTTGCATGAAAAAATTATAAAATTTCTCATTGAAAAGATACACTTTAGGCCCGATTTCTGAAATTACATTTTAATTTGGTGTAGTTTTTTTTTTACAAATCTGTACATCTGTACAATGTTAGATTGATATTTGTAATTGTGGAAGTTAAATTCCGTGTTTGTGTGTAAAACTACAATGCGAAAGTTAAGTAATACGTGCACGATATAAATCGGTCTTGAGACTGAACCAAGTTCATGAGCGCACGTTCAATGACCACTCTTATCATTACTATTCACAGCGATACAAAGGGATTATTACTGCGACGAATGCTCCGAATTATCTGTTTATGTATCCACAATACGACATTGTATTATTAATCGTACCTTTCAGTACGATCCAATTATGTATAATTTATAAATCAATTTCGTTCAGTTTTAGTAAGCAGATACTCTCGCTCGCACTAAAACATTTAAAAATGTGATTAGCATACAATGTTTCAATGTGCCATAATTGATTTTCATTGAGACCCAGTTCAGAGATAATGATGAATCAGATTCATTGATTATATTACAGCGTGACACGATATGTACAGTACCTATGCGTGCAGAGATTATAGAAAGCAAAACGGTGACTAGAAAAAACAGAACATGTACATACGTTTAAGCAAATATAAAACGAAAGTGAAATACATGTACAATCAACAGTGTCTGCAGTGAGTTTGTTCGCTATAGAATTATTCTTGTGTTGTGTGGAGCGATGGCCTTCGCCGGGGCCGGGGATTCGCACTCAATTCGAGTTCACGGCGAGGGCTACTTTTATTGCCTCAGTCCATTTAACCCATTTCTTTGACGTAATCACTGTATTTAAATTTCATAGATGTATTGAAAACATAACATTTTTTAATGACGAAAAATTAGAAAAACTTTTATAATTATATTGAGATAAATACGATGTATAGATTTAATATCGGCCTATTTCTTATAAATAACTTTAGGAAGATATTGAGCTGTTTTTTTAAGGAAGAAGTAGGACTATGACGTTGTACAAAAAAAACCTATAAATAAATATGGAGGTATGTAATATCGCGAAACAATAATTCGTTTCTGTATCTAAATTTATTTATATGACGTTTCCTTATAAAATTAGACTCTATTTTAGACCATGTAGGATGTCAGTTGCCAAACGTTATGAACTTCCTCTTTGTATTTGTTTTATTGTACTTATTTAAAAAATAAAACATGTAAAACTAACATATTTATATGTATACGTAGACGATTGATACCCATTCGATTGATATGAATCGTTCCTATTAACGGCTGATTTAGTACTTGTTTTAGTTCTAGTTTACATCTGTCTGAAGTGTGTAAGATGGGAGGTAATGTACCTGTTCAACTTTTAAGCAACATTGTAACACAGCAAACGAGTAATCTAGCCGCACCGTATAAAATCACAGCCGATTAAAAAGTTGGAAACTGCAATTATTCGAAAAACATTGCCCGTATAACGGGATAGTAAAACGGTAATTGAAAAAAAAAAGCTTTTTATTTATATATAAAATTAAAAGTAACAAGAACACCACAAACATAAGCTCTAATATTTTTTTCAAAAACTAAAAATATATAATATTGACTTTCATTAAACCCAAAGAGGATTCTATAGAAATATTTATAAGAATGTCCCGAGATTCACATACTACTCTTGAAACTAATAACATACGGCTCTGGATTTTTCATTTTAATATTCTCAAATAGTAGTTATTGGAGGATTGCAGATTTTTATTAACCGGAGCTGGTATATTTATGGCTGTTGAACTAATGGATCATTAGTTGTGGGCTAAAAGTAATGTGATGTACAAACATATAAGAATAGAGGTAGACGAATCATGTAGAAAGTACCTAATTATTTGCAAGCCCATGTCTGAAATAGATACCTTGACCTAGTCTGTTAAGAGCAACAACCGCGAGCGACCCAAAAAGTTCTTTTAACACCGCTGACGGCGCGCGGAAACCAATGTGGTACCCCAATTGATTTACATTACAAAAAAATCTCTCTCAGTGCTCACTATTGATGCCAGCAATCGTTAAAATAAGAACGAGTGACAATATCAAGACGAACGCCCTCATAAAACCATATGTATCAATTATCAGACGGGCATCAACGAACCGCTAACTCGAATGAGACCGGAATTAGCAAGGAACGAATATCGCGGCGAGACACTGGTATTATTATTTGTGCTAAGCAACCAGATATTTCTCACGAAAGTGTCACTGAAATTAGCAATGTCACACCAATTGAAACATATCGCTAAGATAACTAGAAAGGGCAACCTTTGCACATGTTTTTTGTGATGTCTCATGGTGTCGACTACTTGATTACAATGTTGATTGTGCTTCTTAATTTGTCCACTTTATTGTCACAACATATACATATCTCAAGATATCGTTTTTCAAAAACGAAGTTAGGTTAAGCCATAATTAAAATTATCGAATAAGCACTACATGCATAAAAATAATATTATAGTATAGATTGTATTTTACAATTCTCGTCTCCAATGGATATTGAATTTATATCTTGCATTTTTTTTATTTTTACACTCTTATTTTCGATTTCTTGCTCTCTGCACATAATGTCTATATATTGAAATAATAAAATAAAAAGCTAGTAGAAAACTATAATTTTTGCCTCTTTTGTTTTTGGAATTTTAATTTTTAAAATCATAGAAAAAAACATTAAGATGACAAGTGCCCGTCACGATGTATTGCACATAGCTAGAAAATGTTTGAATGCATGAAAATTATAAACAAATTTACAAGTCGGCCCGCAAGGTCTCTCTTAACTAATAGAACTGAATATGCTCCGCTAACTAGTGACAAAAGCGGAAATTAGCACATCTGAAACACGAGTCATTCACCCACGAGTCTATCCTCGGAGTGTGGAAAAACTGTGCTACACTTAACTTTTAAAAATTACTATGCACACTTCACAAAATCGGCTGAACATAAGTACGTTTTCCATTTTAATGAACATAAATCATTCAATGTAATCATATAAAAATCCTAAAACATCCTAAGCGTAACGTTAAAAATTATTTCATTTATTACTGAATTTACGTATAAGTAAACGAGTATTTGTATTATTACTATTAAACAAACGGTAGAATTTTTTTATGAACGGTTGGCGGGCGATTTTATTCAACGTAATTTGTTTTCGAAGTATCAGAATCTATCTATTTAAAATGATATTCGTAATCACAAAATTAGCAATAATTAAAAAATGATGATAACAATCTAATAAAATAGTGTTATAATTATGAATATGTAACGTTCGTTCGTTTATTCAGCTGAAATGAAATATCGGCATATCCATCTTTAATTACGGAGGGTAAAGAAAGGATGTACTACGTAACATTCAAATAATGTTCAATATCAGTATCATTAATTTATTCAACCATTATTTTTAATTGCTAATTACTTGAATAACTCTATTTAAATAACTATCTGAACGAACACTGAATAAAACTTTTCGTTATTAATGACATCCGAATTTTCCCAGTATGCAAATTTTATACGAAAATCTTTACATATTTAATGAACTTATATAAATTATAATTACACCATCATTACTTTTCACAAGATAGCTAAGCGTACATTACCACCAAGCGTACTTTCACGGTATTAAAGTTTAATCGTATTTAAATAATATTAATGAATTCAACAACAGATATCCACACTTAAATTACACTCAGTACAAAATAATACATGCTTCAATACTTACTTAAGTTAAAGATCCATTTTTCCGCACGCTGCGAAAATCTTTTATACATAATGAGACGCTTTTTGTCGGTAAAAAGTGAAATTTCGCGCGACGCCCCGGCCGCTAATTTATTCACTCGCAGTGAAAAACGTGGATCAGACGATACCAAGTTCTGTTCGCGTAACTATATATAAATAAACACGTGTTTGATGCTTTGTAATACGATTCCTAATTAACGGTTTAAATTTACATGAATGACGATTGTGATTTTTCGGCTAAAAATCAAATTGTCTATCAATGTTCGTTTTGAAAATAAGAACGTTTTAATTTTAAATCGTGAGTGAGTTCGAAGTGAATCGTGTGCGGCGGCGTGGTGTAGAGCGGCTCGTGTAGTTGAGCGCACGACGCGGCGACTTGCGGGCCACTGAAGGCGCGGGCGCACCCGCCAGCTATTGCTTGCTCCTCGTCTCTACAATTATAATATTTGAATACGGAGGGCATACGAACGAACACTTTTTCGATTCGCAACTCGCAACTTTACGCTGTGTTTCATATCACAATTTAGCTTCAACTACGACTCTACAATAATAAGATATATTCCATAAGTTATAACCCATTAATTTTAAACAAAAAAACATGCTCAACAAATTTTTATACATCGATACCGCATACGATTTATGTTCCTATATTACTGATGATTTATTGTAAACACTAAATGGTCTTGTCAAAATTCTTACTAAAACCAATAAATTAAGGCGTTGTTTTCGCGTTGTTGTAAAAAGAGAAAGATTATTAGTGTTCACAATTTATTGCCATATAAAGCAGCGGTGCCTTTACAAACCTAAATAGATTTGTTGAAAACACATCGTTATAGTTAAATGGACACACCATCAAAATGTGTGATGCCATTAACTGGAAGGTCGGTCGGTGCAGACGGTGATGTCACCAATCAGATCGCGACTAATTTATCGACACCACTTGTCGGGATTAGGGCCCCCATACGCGTTACTAGCGCCCTTCTTCATCGTCGAAGACGCTACTTGAATATGAAATAAGATTAATATCATTTGGTAAATAAGTATACAGTTATTTTCGATTTTATTTAAACATTCGACTAGAAATAGAACATGATGCACCCACGAGAGTAGATTTTCGCACTTACACCACGCAGTAGTATTGAAAATTTTGATGTGGCCTACTTAGAAGCTCGTAATTCGGCGATAGTTACTATAGGTTTTATCGGCGTGTGGTCCAATGATGACGTGGACTAAATGTCCAGATAATATCAACTCTCGCCGCCGAGCGATGGTCGACTACAAGCGCTCTTGTCACTACTCATATCAACACATTGCCATTTCGTCTACGGATGCCGTCTAATCTCTCGTTCTCGGTATTGTCAATACGTTAATCTGTTTAATACGGTCTACACTTATTAAACACTAGTTAAAAATATCATTTGCATAAATGTTTATAAATTTACATACGCTCTACAAATATTTAACGCTATTACAATATGAGTATATTAGAGGCATTTAAAATTATGAAGTGTGTTCTATTTCGTATATATAATGTATACATAAAAAAGGCAGTATTTGTTCTTACAACTATTTTCGAGAAATTTCTAGTAATTTACAGTATATTCATTATAGAGCACAAATGATATAGCATGTCAGTATAAAGAAATGTTTGAAAATAAATGACTGATGTGAAGATATTGAACATTAGCCACGTTTTTAATGAGCTGAGATGAGTTATCATAACATCCCATCGACCTAATATATGGTATAGCGATCTAAGGTATATCGCCGCCACTTCAAACAAACTTAATTATACGCCTCAATAAGCCGTTAAAACCTTAAATATATCATTTACTCGTAACTATCTGATTTGTATTACCTGTAAATGTAATAGAGCAATGTGAGGATTAATAATGCAAAGTTTCAAAAAATTTAAAAAAATGTTACCATACCAACGAAGCAGTAACAGGGAACTATGTGTTTTATATTACTAGTAGTAGTTGGTAAACTATAGATGTTATATACATATATATGTACCTAGGAGTGAAACGTTCTGATTCAGTAACAGATTATACACTGTAACGTACAATTTCAATCTAGATGAAATGCCAAAGGTTACTATTATATTTATTTTGATAAGGATTAATACCAAATTGGTGAAAAATAAGAAAATACATTAACAATATACCAATAAATCTAAATTTAAATTAAATATATTAAAATGGTTACTGTGGCTCAATCTTAGGAGATAAACATATATCATGTCGGACTTTTTTATAGGTTATTTAAAGGACAATGTTTTTGTAGAACATTGTTTTTATATATCTCATAAGGTTGAGCCAACGCACGCCATGTAACCGTTCGGGAAGCCCATTTTCGGCGACTTTTTCGTAAAACAATGAAATTCCTGAAAAACCTAAAAAAATGGGAGAAAAAAATTACCTATGTTCATTCCAAGACCCTCAAGTATCTCTATATGAAACTTCATCACAATCGGTTCAGCGGTTTGGCCTTGATGACGTCACAGACAGACAGACAGAGTTACTTTCGCATTTATTATATTCGCATATTAGTATGGATAGCTCCACAAAAAGACAGACGGGCTACCTGATGTAAAGTGGTCACCGTCGCCAATGAACTTTTGCAACATGTTGCCGGCCAACATGCGCCAGTTTGTTACCGGCTTAGGAGGAGAGCTCTCTTTACGCTTGTCTTGAAGAACTTCATTTACTCAGGGGAAACCTGATATCGACAGTTTGATTTGAGTTTGACATTGACAAAATTATCGTAAACAAAACAGTTTTTATATTTACTTTAATGTATTAATAACACTTATCATATAACAGTTCACTTATCACTTATCATATAACCTTCTTTATATACACTTTAACTCAGTCAAATTTTACACTCGCCGGCGCGTAATATTCTCGAAAAGAGCTGCGAAGAAATTCCTTCACGTATTATTATTTATATTGAATGTTATAAACTATAATTCACCTCTCTATTAGACCATGCCATAGTAGTGTAATGAAATAATAGTCAGGTTTCATCCATGGCAGATACGAACCCCGCAGTGATACGTTAATGGGCTCCATCCAAACCAATATTTCAAACGCAAACAGAATTTAAGAGGTCACTGCACATTAACATCTCTGACTAAACTTTAGCAGTATGAGAACCGTCGAAGAGAGGTCACAGATGTTTTACAAGCCACACTACTTCTTAGACCTGATGCCCACACAATTTATATCGAAGCACAGTTGTGCACTTAGGCAACACCTTACCTCTCCTTCTCCCTCAAATTTTTGACAGCTTGTCTTTTTATTGAGTGTTTTTACTCGAACTGAATAAACCGATTCTCGTGATTAGAAAAGGCCCTAATGATACATATGTATATTATAATTATTCTAAAATAATTCAATTAAAAATCGTTTTGATTTTTTTTTAAACCGGTCTAAATTTAGTTAATAGAGTGATTTTAGTGTCCATTTCGTACTGGTAAACAGTCGAGTTTTAGTAACGTCGTTAAGACAACACACTAAAACTCTGTTTACCTGTTATTTACTAGTCCCGTTTTATCCAATTATGTTTTAAACGTAATATTTCATAAATTGTCACTGTAACGACCAGACTGACCGGTGTCTCAGTCATCAACTCGTTCGAAAATGTTCTCAATAAACAATAATTTATACCTTACTTCCGCGTTGTGAGCCTAATAAATCCAATCAACATTATTACGAATTACCAAATAAAATATCTAAGTAGCCTTCTCCACTCGCACGAAGTAGTTCTTGTAACATGTCTCTATAAAATGTCTAAAATGTGGCATCCGGTAATTGCTTAGCTAATTTTGTGCTTGAGTCTTGACTTCATACGCCACTGATGAGATTACTCGGTTTCAAATAGAACAGTAAACAGAATAAAGCAGTTCTATATAATGTTCGTTCAAAATGTCAAGATATAATAATACGATATTTTTTATCGTGGTCTTTATTACGTAGGTATATTACAATTATTACATTAACATTGAAATTCTAATTTTGAACAAAATTTATGTAAGAAATTTAAATTTAATGTAAATCGATTCATATACCTACATAATTTATTTTGAAATATTACATACTATTGTATCACATAAAGTTTGCGGACACTTTATAGAATTTTTAAAAAATAATTGGAACAAAACTTAATACACAAACTTTATTTAGTCATTTTAATTTATTCATTTATTATTTTATGTGCCCTTCAAATAGTTTATCTTAAAACATTAACAAGCAACTCAACATGATTATTACCAATCATTTTATACGCAGACGCATGATCTTTACAAACCGTTTTATACCTAGTTAGTGTACCTACATCGAGCTCTAATCTTTGAGCGGCGCAAAGCCAAATTGTATGATTTAGCGTGTTGGACGACGCCAGGCGCCACTTTCATAAACCGAGCGCGTCAACGCTTTTCAAACTGACTGATACAATCATCTTACATCTACAAATTTAGGGCGTTTTCTGTGTTCGTGTTACTCACGCTCTTATCTAAATTTGAATTTGAACAAATAGAATAACTCAAAAGAAACATAACAGCAATTTTATCAAATATTCGTTGTTTGAATTTGTACAACATGTAGTACAATGTATAGCAACAGAATGGCACTTTATTACATATTCGCAAGAGATTTTTCGTAGTTGTTCCGTAATTCTTGTGAAATAAATCTACTTCCCAACTGAATAAATTACCTTCTTATTTTTCACTCAATAGAAGAATTCAAAAGAAAATATATCTAATGGCACATTCATTAATAAATTCTCTACATAATATTTATTGTCTGTAATTCTGTAATTTCGGAATAAATGTAACTATTAACTGATTAGATTTTGCTCTTCTTTTTTCATTCGTCGATAAATCAAGAAGTTGTTTAATACATTATAATAAAATCGTTAAATATTTACACTAAATAGTTGATTCCAAAAGTTTACCTATTTATAAAGCTTCTGTTTTGACCCAGTTACTGGCCCTACCTACTTGTATTGTGTGTTACGAAACAAATTTTGTTTAGGTGTTTAATATACATGTATGTATGTTCATGTAATATCACTGCTGTGTCTTCCCGAAGGAGAATGCAGAGGAGTGCAGTACACTTCCAGGTTTCACGAGTTACGTTTAAGTCCCATGGAATAAGTGGTGATCCTATTGCTATACACCAAGTCATTACTAGAAATTGTAAATTAGAAAAATCCAATAGTACCCGATCTGAGATTTCAACCCAGAAGTTCCCGATCGGCAGTCGCGATTGCAAGCACTCGACCAACGAGGCAGTCCATTTTGTAGATTGTAAACGTATTTATTTAAATATCCGAGTGCTCTGCAGCTTCATCAGCTTAAGGATTCTAAATTGATGTAGTTAAACTGGAGACAAGGCTAGAAACTATAATGAATTCAGATTGCATTCAGCCGTAAGCAGACGGCGCCATGTGATTTCAACAATGACCAGAATAATATCTGACACATGTCAACGCTATGACGGAGTGATATTTAAACATATAATTCTATAGATACAAAAAAAACGTATCATTACGCCTGTAATCGCCGAAGAGGTAGGCAGAAGAGTGTTGTATATTGCCACGTGTCACCAGTTACGTTTACGTCCCACAATGGAATAGATAGTGAGCCTATTGCCGTACATCGGGGACAGATCAAAATTACAGGCCACTAGAAATTTCAAGATAGAAAAATCCAATATTTAAATGTAAATATGTATAATACTGCCATCTGCAGCTAAATCAGCGTCGATCACAATTGTGCTTCATTTGGAAGGGTGTGCTAGAGAATCCAATATAGTAACGCGTTAGAACCTAATTCTTAGAGCAGCGCAACTGTGCTCAAGTGGAAATGTAACCTTAATAAAATTCGATGCAAATATCCAAATGTAGTGACTAAAATCACATGGCTGACACGCCCATTTGCTACGTACATATATAAAACAAAAAATGGGTTTAGGTTTATTAGTTCACTGATCCCATCTACAATGTTCGTTAAAGTAAATCATGACATGTATACTAGTTTTATTCAACGCTTATGCAAATATATTTAAGACATAGAGATATGAACAAAATTTGTAACACGATTTGCTTATTTAAATACAACGCTAATAATTCTATCGTAATTTCTTAGCGAAACATGATACAGCTCGAAAGGTTACAAGATACGGTATACCCTTGTATCAGTCAAATCAATGTCACAATGAAGTCCCAGCGACCCATTTCCACCAAAACTGTTTCGCCGTCGGCCATTCACCTAATGATCTCATCGCCCCAGAATAAAAATTCGCCCGTTTAGACCAATTGAATTTGTTTATAGAACGCTTTCTCGACCGAGGCTAGACGAGGCAGATGAGTCTCCCTTTAGCCAGACTGGGTCACACGCAGCCTTTAACCCTCAAGTGTCATATATAACTATATTTTCCAAGCATTTCGCTATATATTCGCTTATAATTGTTTCACTATGTATGACTATACAACACAATGGTTACGTAAAACATTTGAGAGCCCTATCACTACACACCCTTGTACACCCTCTATTTTTCCAGAAAGGTCTCCTGATCAAACAAATCAATCTGTCGAAATAGTTAAAACCTTACTTTTCAAGTAGCAAAAAACTGTCTTGCACATCTATTGGTAAGGTTAGTTATAAAGTTACAAAAATATATAATCTTCTAAGAAAAGCTTTTGCGCTTTTGTGCTTTTTTAGAAAACCTGGGCGCGTTTATCCACAGCAGCGAAACTGGTGCACTTGGTAAAGACGCAAGTAATAAATCAACAACTTGACACTAACCATCTCCCAAAGCTTTCTAGGTTTACTGATCCAATGATATTATGTATTGACATCGGCTGTGATGGGTTTTCCGAAATAAGAAAATGTGGCTCTGATAATCAACGATTTTAAGATCAGTTATGCTCAATCTTATCAAATAAACGTCTATTTAACAAAAACTGACTTAAAATACTAATGTAACATACATAGATCCTGTAAACGATTAGAATATTTTCTTTACTGGCTTTTGTCCTGTAGAACATCCAAAACATTCAATACCTATTCTCATCTTAAGGTACTGGTACATCTTTAAGATAATATAATATGTTAACCACAAATGAATTTGAAAATGTACTAGTCTTGAACTAGCAACACAACTGTAAAGTTGTACGAATTATGTATGAATATTACAAACGTACTTAAGAATATAAGTCCGGTGTATGTGGTATATTTATACCACATGCTTTCTATCGATCGGATCATGTGGGTTAAAAAAACATTTAACTCTTGGCTATATACATATGTACCTACACATCTATGTTCTTACACAATCTGCTGCATCATACAACATACTGTGCCAATTACGTTAATCTTGATAATTTGTGGAATTAGTATGTTGCTTGTGATATCATGAGGTTCACACTTCGAAATTGAGCTGGCAACGCGATTTGAACAGAACTCTCTTTGAATCGTACTCGCGAAGTAATTGTTAATTAACAGATATACTGGTACATGTGGCGTACTATTGAAGTTCTTTAAAAAGCGACTTAGACCCAAGGTAACTTTTCTAGTAATTTCTATTCATATTTGTTCAATGCGGTTAATATAAAAATTTGGTGATTTGAATCTTCGGAGCGTCTGGATAAGATCTGCTCAGAATCT
>DWME01000180.1:0-41243 GCA_018244795.1 Parelbella ahira ahira | reverse complement strand
GTTTGGAAGTTATTGAAAATGTAATCTTGTCGGTTTAATCATGTGGAAAGATAACTTTAAAAATCCATACTAACAAGTTCAGTTACTTGTCAAACAACTTGCATTGGGTGTGCATTTCGCCAGTATCCTAGTGCATCAATCTCCACGTCTTTACATTGTTAGCACTCAGGTCAACACTATACGGGTTAGAAGCGCGAACAGGACATGTAATTTGCCGTGCGGCTCTCATGAATAAAACATTCGAAGCCCGAATAGGAACAATGCCAGCTTACGTGATCCGACTGACGGAACTGTAACGGTCACAGATTCACCTATCCGTGGATTCTGATGAATATGCAGATCTCACGATGACGCCCCCAGTCTCGGAATGCTAACGGTCGGTACACTTCAACAATGCAAGCTCCCGACGCGTCGGCAACAGATGGATATCTGTCAACGAAAGTAACATCGATCCGGTCTTGTGATATATGTATCACCGGCAGTTACAATATGTACGCTCGTAAACACCATTAAATGTATGACTGTACGCGAGGTCCAATGCGGTGGATAATTTAACTTACAATATATCCGGTATCGATTTCGTTGTAGGTATAATCGTGTTTTTCTCGTCTTCCGTAACATATAATTGGTATAACGAGTATTTTCAACCGACGATATGACTTGCCATTTGGTGTTAAATTTCGTTTGAAATCGGTAACGTTGTGAGCGGTTTAACTGCTTGTTACTTTCGCGCAAATTTTCTTCATATTGAATAGCCAAAAGAGCAAAAAGAGAATAAAAATGTATTATAAAAATATATGAATGAATATGTGTTTTTATATCTGCCTTCAATATATCCATGGCTAACCAAGGGCAACATGCCATGGTCGGACATAAACGTAACTGCTGAAACATGGGAGTGTAGGTATATCCTGCATTAAACATTAAGTATTAAGTCTCCGAGAAGCACGGCAGCTCTGTATGTATAGAGATTTTTGGGACCCCGTGCCCTCTGCCTACCCCGTAAGGGACTTGGCGTGAAGATATACATGTATGTATGTATTTAACACTAAAATTTAAACATCTACTTTATAACATAACGTTTTCACACTTTTCGTTTAACATAAGAGTAAATGATTATAACTGTCTCGTTTGTCGAGTGGTTGCAAGGGCGATTGTCGATCGGGAGTTCCTGGGTTCGAATCTCTGGTCGGGTATTATCGGATTTTTGTACTTTAGAATTTCTAGTAGTGACTCGGAGTCTGGAATTGTGCCCAGTGTATGGCTATAGGCTCATCACCTATTCCATGAAACTTAAACGTAATTGGTGAAACGTAGGGCTGTACTACACTTCTCTGCCTACCCCTTCGGGGATTACAGGCGTGATTTTACGTTTGTATTACGATAATAAGACATTAACATATATCGAAGTGTCTTGTAAGTAACTCGATAAAACCCGATACTGAGGCATACAAAGTTGCTCTAAGTGGAAACTGCCCCACCAGTTAAGTTGTATATTATATATGATAAATATGTAGAGTCTAAACATGTGTATATGATAGTAAAACAGCATACGTAAACAGCATAAGTTATGTTGAGATATATGACGTTAGATTTTGTTAACGTGTGATTATCATTATTTTATCACGAAGATACACTCGTGACAAATCAAGCTGAGGGCGTTGACCTGCGGCCAATAAAGCTCATATATCACGACACTAGGTACCGCTAATGTTAATGAGACGAGTTTTTAACGAATTTTGTGTCGTTTTGATAAAATGCTAAAAATATCTTCAATGGATCGTATTTCTGTAAATATTTTGGGTTTGTTTTGCGACCTTCTTTAAGAGCTCTATGTAATAATGCTCCAGAAATGTCTTTACTGGAACGACGCATATAGATTGATAGAGATGTGATAGTTTAGTAGTTTTAATTGTAGTCTCTACCCTTATTAATTTGGATTCAAATCCGTACACTTTCCTGAGACAATACAAGTTTTATTCGTTTTTAATATTAAATATCGCTTGCTTTAAATTAAAGAGATACATTGTAAGGAAATTCATAATGTAGAGTTCTCCATAATATTATCTAGGACATATGAAATTTGCTTGAAGTGACTTTCCCCTTGGCAAGCGCAAAATATAATATTAGACATTCGCATTATTAAAGATGATCTGTATCTGATAGTAGAAAACCACAATATATGAATTAGACCACTTAAATACACGGAAATGGGATGTATGAAAGGAAATGAAGCAACAAAGGGTTAACGTATTACTATCGATAGCTATATTTATGTACCTTAAGACCTGTTCCCGTTGCATAGTTACACAACACCGCATAATTCAGTATAATTGAAACATAATTCATAAATTACCATACTAAACTGCCCAAGCATCGAGTTCCTCAAATTATAAATCCACATGTTCGTTCAATAAATATGAAAAAGGTCCATTGCCGTAGCGTTATGGGCCGTAAATATGAAATGTTATGGATTGCTTTTTTTTTATTTATCACAGTGAAAGCTTTGAATAATTATTAAGTCAATTTTTTTCTAATGTTAGTATTTTGTTTATATATACTTTATTTGTACTTAATTACTTATTTTTCTGTCTCCATACTAAAGGACATTTAGCGTTTTGGTCCGCTTTATATTAACACTAGACACTAGTAAAACAAATTATCTTTGCACATATAGAAATATTTATAAAAAGTTTGTATGTTTTATTATAAAATTATAGCCTTTGTTCAATGTCCTGTATCTTCAATAACAAAGATAATACAGGATTGCAGAAAAGGCGAAATTACCTATTATATTTTCATAAATATTGTATAGTTCCTCTTCCTTCCGGTCCAAAGGCTAGGGTGTATGTGCTCTACATATTTCTGCTGTAAGCTCTGTAGTAGTAAACACAAATGAAATTTTGAGCTTACTTTAAATCATCCATTCATTGTTGACTATTTATAAATCTGGTTTCTTTCGCAATCCTTTAGATATAAGACTCTTTCCTTGAGTGGCAATCCAAGAAGCGCTCCTAAATTTTGATTTTGTTTAAAATTGTCATGACACCGTATAGCTGTAAAACCATAACGCATACCTAAACCTCTAAAATATTTTACTAAATTAGCGTTAGAAATGATTGTTCCACAATATATTTATCGCGTATACGAATATCATCCTTGTCATTATTTTATTACTAGTTTTGTACAAAATGTTTCCATTCTAGTTTAAATACACATGTGCGTGGGCTACATTGGCCACGGCCCATCAGGTGTTCCGTACGTCCGTTAGCCATACACCATAAAATACTCCTATACCGTGAATCAATCTCGAACGATGTAGGTGATTGGAAATCAATACGGCTACAGGACAGATGTTCGACTACGCTTGTAGCATGTAATTTTCTATCAAGACCGCATGTTACGTGAGTTTATGACCCGCCTTCACCCCGCGGCTGTCCGTGCCCGCATATCTCCATAACCTTTCTCTGTAAATCAATGTATTCCTCGTAATAGAGGTAACCGTATAGAAATTTTATCGTAGCGGTTTCAGCATTTTCAATAAATATACGTAACAAATTATTTTCGCGTGCCGTTATCGGTGAGCGTGAGCACTGCATGTATGTAATAGATATTATTAATACCTTTATGTAAATAATTTTCTGTGAATATATGTAGATTAATTATTATTATTATTATATATTTATCACCATTCAACACAACCCAACTTGTTCAATATTCAGTTATCAACTATCATGTGTATAATGGAATCCAATCGAAAATATTCATTAGATTAATTCTGGTGGTAAATGGTAACTGACTGACTTGAAGGTGTTTTGGTGGATTTTTTTTTTGAATCAGATTTTCATTTTTTGGGCAGATTGTTTGGATCAGTATCTGTACAATGAAGACGAATTTTCGTTCTGTGTCTGAGTGACAAGTTGTGTTACATGTCGCGCCTACTTTGGAGTCATATTAAAGTGTGTGATGTCCCAAGATTCTATTATTATTATTAATTATGCACAAGTACGCATCGATTACCATGCACTAGCAGGTTCAATTTACGAGGGATTCTTGAAGATAAAACAATAAAACCTTTTCAATAATATCGATTTTGAATACCCGTCGATATTTATGACGCAGCTGGTCAATCTAAGTCAGAATCGCGTTATAAATAGAAGAAAGAGAATAGGAGTCATTAAATTACTGGTCCGAGGCAGGTGCTAATGTACATGTGAGCAATGAATGGAACTGAAATTATTGCTTTGTCAATGAATGAATAATTTTCTTCGTGGCATCGTTAAGTCTATAGATAGGTACTTATTGAGGTAAATAAGTGCCTTTGAACGTTGCAGTTTTCTCCCTTTATTGATACATAATATATACATACTATATAAATAAGACCGGATGGAATAGCACCGTAAACTATAATGTTTACATTCTCTCCAGATCAAACGGTTAGAAAGATTTATTTGTATTATAGAATTACTCGTACTCGTATAAGGGAACTTACGAAATATCGCCATATAAATCATTGAACGACTGAAACAAACTCATAGAGAAAAGAAAAAAAATGTTTAATTAATTTAACGTCAATTCGCACGTGCGTCAACGCAACAATATAACTGGCGTTAATTGCATTAGCGTTAGTTATTTCACTGTTGTCGTCGTAACGCAGTGGCTCATGCTTTGCCCTTTCGCTCAGGCGACTACTTTTTCGTTGTGTGTCGTTAGAAAGTCGCACGTGTGATTCAGGGCTTAATAATAAACGCGATGACAAACTAGTTGT
Organism: Parelbella ahira ahira; assembly: GCA_018244795.1. Taxonomy (NCBI): domain Eukaryota; kingdom Metazoa; phylum Arthropoda; class Insecta; order Lepidoptera; family Hesperiidae; genus Parelbella; species Parelbella ahira. The sequence goes on along the minus strand of DWME01000180.1, from coordinate 36,475 downwards.
AATACCAACGTTATATTTCAAAGATATACAGAAAACAATAACCGTGGCTGCTGGAAAGTGCATTAAAATGACGTGCGAAGCGTAGTTCGCCGCTCTAAAATTAATTACAGTCATTAAATTCCAAGTTTGAACTAATAGTGACAGTTTGACAGTACATGTGTACAATTACAGTTAAATAATTATCTCGTATTCTATTAGTATCGCGAGAAAATGACAAGAGTATCAGTGCCGCCGGCGTTTCTAACCTATCATTATTGCTACATTCAAGATTCAGAAGATATTTGCTGGACGTGACATGGTGTTGCTTTGGCGTGATATTATGCCTTGAGAATCGGACGCGAAATTACACTTTATGTAACAAGTGATTGGACGTTATTAGGTGTTTCGGTATCGTGGGGTCAGTTTTCCAATTTTGATATACCAGTAATAATTTATTTACACCTCATTGTTTTACACAATAGGCGGACATAATGACTGTTAGCATTCTTTATCAGAACGTGATGTAAGAGAGAATTTATGGTAATAATAATAATCTATTTTATTTATGATGTGTAATAATGCCGTCGGTTTCTTTAACATATTCCGAAATTAAAATGCATTACAATTGTTGCATTCATCTTCTATTGTAAAATCCTGATTGGATCGAATAAAATAATCATCATATCATGAATATTTTGCTAGAACTCGGTAGGCGTATTTTAGATGTATTTTACCATCGATACATTTAAGCAGTCGTCTAAACTTAACGGTGTTGCACCAAATCTAGTTCTTTAGTTGTTTAATCTGTAAATCAGATAAATAAATGAATAAAAATCATGTTCAGACCAATAAATTGAAAACATGATACACTTGTTTTTAATATTCTAAAATGAATTTTTGTTTATGTTCATGTCCTTTCTAGCGGCTGTATGGCCGGGTGCCACACCACCTGGCGCGGTGGCATTGAACTTTACAAGTCGGTTAGTGTAGCTACGATCGAACGCCGATGTATCACCGAAAAAACTTACTAGGCACATCGTCTGCTCTTCCATAACTTGATAAATATAAAAAAAACTTACTTGGTGGATTTTTTAGCTTTCCTTTTTTTATAACTTGAAAATATAAAAAAAAATTGTTAACGCATAATTTATTTACCTCTTAAGCGATCATTATTTTATTATGAAGACAGATCGCCAATGTTTTGATATACTTATAAATATTTACGAGAGAAAGGTAATACGTTGTATGGCAAAAATACATGTTCGAATATATAAGGATATATCGATATACGTGTAGCTGCTATTTGTTGTAAACTTTAAACAAGATCGCAGACGATGAACCCCTTATAGAAATTATCGTATCAGGCTCAGTTTTATAAGTTTAAAGTAAAAAAGTCTGGTGTGAAAAGGAGATCAACTTGTATCGAGTTAGGTTCGTTATTTTCAGATACATTTTTTGACTTGCGAGACTTATCTCGTAAATGTTGGGAGAGTTAATGATATCTTAATATCATTTTGTAAAGTAGCTCATTCTGTGTTAGCTTCGAGTGGAGGCCGATACCTTGCTTATGCCAGGAATTCGAGCTCCAGCAACCCCCAATAACTACTAGGCTTAACTCTAACCTAGATACTATTCTATGACGAAGCTTTTGAATGCAATTTTTTTTAACAGTTCGAATTAACAGTATTTTCAAATATTGATCATGAAAATTACGTACATGTAAGTTAATTATACCGGTCTCAACAATTAAAGTTTCGATGAAAGTAGACTTTAGAAGAAAGTCAAATAATAAAAATGTTACCTAATGCACACTCTCATTTCAAAAACAAGTATTTTCAGAGTCTAGAAAGGAATTCCAAGTACTAGTAATAGTTTCTTGGAAAGCTTCTTAGACCACAATTTAAAAAAAAAATTATATTGTTCAATTCTTTGTCTTAGATTGAAAAAATCATAAGCCTGCAAAAACCCTCAATATGACCTAGCTTATAAACAACGTACAAAATGTACAAGAAAGTGACAATACTGAATTGTACATAACATTCTCTATTATATGTATGTAATTGATCTGAAAAGATCAAAACTGTCTGGTATTTACTTAGCGGTCGCAAGTCCCCATTCATTCCATCGAAGTAGGCGATTTGGTGTTTCGTCACCGCTCGGCTCCCATCAGTCAGCGCGCAAGGCCAATAACTCGATATAAAACGCGTTTTTATGACTCACAGGTCCACGTATCGCGGCCAGACTTTATATAACACTAGCTTTTGCCCGCCGGTGACGGAATAACACTATATTTATATACGAATTTTACAACTTAAAAATGCCTCTGTAATGGTGTATTTCGGTTACGCGTACTATCAAAAATAAATTTTTAGAAGTGATTCGGAACCTGGATCAGTGCGCGGTGAATGGCAATAGGCTCACCACCTATTCCATGGGACTAAAACGTGTTTGGTAAAACGTGGGAATGTACTACACTGCTCTGCCTACCCATTCGTATATTACAGGAGTGATGTTGTGTTTTTGCTAAAGATAAGAAACAAATATAATTTAGAAAAGATCCTTTATAATTACGACGTTTTATTAAATCATAATATACATATATGAAGATGACCTTACAATATTATAAAGGAGTAATCATAGACAATAAAGCATTCGTCTTAATAACACCCATACCCATACGATATCGCAAATATGTTTTACCGCTTTTCGCCAATAGTTTATTAATGCCCGTGAAATTGGCAAATTGCAGTCTTGCATATGGCAATTTAGCATATGCAATAATGTAACTTTCATAGGAGATTCTTAACCTTTTTATGATGACATAAAATGGTTATGGTAGAGTATTATATATAACTATGGAACATGTCTTACATTTGGATTTAGGTACATTTTACATAAATATTTTTCTATGACTGATAATTCGTTATAGGTATTTTTGTTTAAAATTTGTTTGTCTTGAATGTGAATGTAATTCTTGTTCATCTATTTGTTTATTAGTAAGTACATTTTTTATTCTTTTAAAACCGTTGAACGGAACCTCGATGAAACGGATACAGTCTGAACACTGAGGAAATAGATTACTATTTAACAGTCTATTTAACCTTTCGTAATGAAATTTAACTGGTGAAATGTGGAAGTGTGCTGCACTCCTGTGCCTACTCCGTCGTGGATTACAGGCGTGATGTTACGTTTATATAACAAAATTATTATTTACAATCGAAGTTATCATGACGGGATATATATAAATATCTTAGACAGTTGTACAGGCGTTATTAAACTGTTAATCTAATTTATATTCTAAAACACAAATCACTGGTCTGATTTTTTACTTACACACAGCTCAGTGAACGAGTAACAGCTAGTACCTACCATATAAGGACGAACCATGCAGAGTATTTCTAAGCATATTGTTATTAACGGTTTTTTCATCATCACCGTCACCAACCCTTTCTAATCTCAATCATCATTTAATTATAAATAAAATATAATCGATTTTTTAATTAAATATCTTAACACTTCAGTTGTGTTTAAATGTCTTAACCAGTTGATGAATTATAATGAAATAGAAACTAAATAGTAGGTATCTCCTCTCAGGAAATACGCATCCAGATCAAGGAACATTTGATGAAAAAAGTTTCAAGGCTAAAGTTCAAAACTTCGTTATAATGCGTTATATTGATGTTATTTATTTGTTTATTTACTCTTTATTGCACACCATATACAGGAATAACAGAGGGTGAACTTAATTCCTAGTGGCATTCTCCACCAGTCAACCCTTGGAGAATAGTATCAACTCAAAATAAAAAAGGCAGATGCAAAAAAAACAAATTCCAATATATGTACATTTTTATTTACATTTATTATCCATATATACACATGTTATATTTATTAACTGTATACGACACGTTACAAATGAAAGATCAAAATATTCCATTTAAATTGATTTGTAAACAGTTTGTGCCTGGTATCCACATTCCGTAAATTTTTGTGTCTATATTTTATATTAGTCGGATATAATACTTACCCTAATGCGTGACTAATTCCTTCAGTCTCGTATACAACACATATTGGTCTAGATAACAATCAAATATCTTCTCTGACTAACGGCGGAAGAAGCCGACATTCTTCACGAATTTCTCCACGCGCCCATAGTATATAAATTTTATGACTCACACACGTTACGCCTCGCTTTCTTTTGCCTTCCACCTGTATACACATTTTTTGGAACGGGCAATAAAATTTTAAATGACTGAATATATATGTGTATATGACTGTTAGGCGTTCGACATAACTAATAACTAACTGTTAATTTTGTAGTTAAACGAGTTTCATATGTTTTGTAATTTCAACATAAACAACATATCTATGGTATATCTAGTACATAGACGATAATTTCCCGCTGTATTTAATATGGAAAACAGTAATATAGAAAATATAGTGCCAACCATACGATCACTAAGGTATCACAAGTAATCATAGGACACTGTTATTATTTCTATAAAATCGTACTTATTACTCATTACTAAATATTATATTATATTATTTTATTATATTATTGAGAATCTAGAAAGGCTAGTTATTATCGGGTGATGAAAGCTTGAGGTTGCCACCGGCGTAACTAATTCGGAAACGAATTAAAACACATGAACTCAAAACAGTAATATTCTCATCTTGTGTTGGGTTTAGTGTTCTTATTTGCATTCTAGATTAGAATTTTGGTCAACAGGATCGTGACTGATTTGGTTACATTTTCCCGTTTTCTTTGGGATTATGTACGTACACCTAAATTACCTTGTGCTGACAATTATGTTATCCAGCTTCCCACTTCTGTACATTCGAAAGAATGGTTGAAAAAATTTGCAATTTGCGCTATACTTTGAATGAATTCTACGTCAAAATATCTACTGTATTAAAGTATTGTTTGAAACAATGCAGACAAATTTATGAAGAACGCGCGATTTTAAAACAAGCGCAATAGCACAGGGGTCAATAACAAGTATTTAACAACAGATTGAATTGAAACAATTTTGTTTTTTAAACTGAATTACTTCAGGTCGTCAAAGAAATTGTACGTGTTGCCATAATGTACCAAACTTTAATATACAGGACGTCGTATTTTTGCAGTTAATAAATGAATGTTACCAATATCGCTAATATTAACCAATTTTATTGTATTTTTTTATATCTCAATATCTAACAACATATCAGAGCTGAATGTGTAGAATATTTTCCCGAAACATGCCTTACGTTACTATACGGATAGACTGTAAAATGTTATTAAGGCGTTTTTCAGATGATAGTTTTATTAGCTTTGATTTAATTGTAATATACGTTAAAAACAAGTTCTTAGAAACCACTCAGGTCAATTATCGTTTGAATACAGAACGAACGGTTAAAGAAAAAATGAAATGGCACCTGATTTTTTTTGTATCAGACTGAAAATGTTACACCATTGCGTACAGACTAGAGACGTACGACAATGAGTAATATAGACATCAATGGGAAAGTGAAAGTGTGTGTGTCTTTGATTAGCAACGTTTTGCCACCAAATACGCAAATTGATACTGTCTGACTTTCTTGTTAGAACTGACAGTTATCTAGTTTATCGTCTGTATTTAAAAAAAACTATTTGTTTCAATTTTTAATTTACGTATATAATTCGAACATGTTCAAGGAACGCCAGGTGAAAGAATGACAGAATAGATGGACTATGGAAGTATTGTAAGTAATATTTTAACTATTATTATTGAAGTATTTTACCAATGTGAAGAAAGAAACCGAGCCCTCCCCCAGATTGACGAATTAGGTCAGATATTGGCTGAAGAGGGAAGAGTGGAAATGAGGGAGGGGTAGAGGTCAATGAAAGTAATTATTATAAAAGAAACAATTCAGTTTTAAAAGAATGGAGATCGGCAAATCGCAAAATTTTGCAATTGGTGTCTCCCGGTTACCACTTAAGTTTACGTTAAGACGTAAATACGAGTACTATCAAGGCTTTTTATATCGTTCCATTAATTAAATAATTGAATTCAAATAATTAAATAATAAAATTCAATTAAGCTATTAATGGAACTTTTTCTAAGACTATCGTTAATTAGTTTACACATAAAACAGTTATGTCGATTAGTTATCGGTACACATTAGAAAAATAAATTAATTAATGAGAAACACAAAAGTAACATATTATCCATAAATAATCTAATTAAAGCATTGAAATAAATATCTTTTTAATTGGCCTCTATTTAACAGTAATATTTTAAAGACAATAATGTCAATATAAATAAGTTAAATGATAGTTAATAAAATATGTATGTTCGCAAAATATATTAAAGCGCATACAGCTTATTTCAATCTTGTGTGGTTACAACTTAAGGACTCTATTGAAATGCCACATAGGTATGTGTACTTACTCGTATACGAAATAAGAAAATTTTCAATGTCACGTATACGACTGTTTAACGCGTAATCCATATTAGAGCACGCAACAACTAACTACGCCCATAAAATCCGGGTGACAAGTGAAACTAGTAGAAATCACATATAATAAACAGCACATCTCCCTGTTCTACGATCTCGGGTAATAGCCGGCTATAATAGAAACACAGTTGCACTGTGATTACTGTATATTTTCTACACAAGTGCGTCATTACCGTAATGACGTGGGGCACGCGCCGAGCTCGCCGAACGATTCGTTGCCAGTGTTGGTGTATACTACTAAACTAAATAACTGGTTCGCGGATAGTTATATACTTCTGCGTGTAATAACTGCGCGCGCACCATCTTTATGTGTCCTATGATCGTCCGTATCCTGTGACGGATTGAGACATGACGTTAGTACAGAATGGGTCGGTTTCAAAAGCAAATTTTTAAATACAATGTATGTTATTTTAATCATTGTTATTGCACTATGTTACTAGTGGCCGATTAAGTTACTTTTATCAGTGTTTCTTTAACAATCGTTATCTCTCATTATTCTGGGCTTTGTTTATCGTGTAGGTACTTTAATTTTAACAAAATCTCAGAATATAACGAGTTGGTTTGAGCCATACTACTCTTAGCTGTAAGAAGTATCTGATATCTGCGTATGATTTATGTTTTGCTTTATGTTTACAGAATCGTTTTACATATTCTAATTTTAGCATTTCAATAAATATTTCTGTTATATTTCATGCGTAAAGATATGTAAATATTTTAGTAAATATAAGTATAAATATACTGGTAAGATATAAAATATGTAAATACGCTTATTATAATATTAAACGAAATAACTTAATCGCTATCACGTAGAATATTGCGCGCTATATCCATCTCAAATTCTTAAGCAGTTAATTTACTTTCTACACATAAGCTGCCTGATCTAGTCTACGTTTACAAGATGAGGACGCCGTGGAGACGAGTGTATTTATGTTAGTACTTTATTACTCGTAAATTCTTTATTTCCATAATAAGACCGCTTTTGTCGGCGTTGATTATGGCTCATATAAAACACGAGTTGTAAGAAGTCAATGAAAACAAATGCAAAACCTTATTTTAATAAGGTTTTTACGTGTTTTTCATAGATTAATGGTCTTTAGGGCCAATATAGCTACGGCTGGACATGACATCATATATCTTAAAGGGGCAACTTTGTGAGTAATTTGCAAACTTGTATAGGTATTATTTTTTTTTCATTATCTTCATCATGAACCATATTTTGTTTTTCCAAAATAAGAAGGCCATCTGCCGGTTAGCAGATAAAATTGTTTAAGGCAAGATTTGGGAAGGTCTTAGGAATCATTATTGCAAAATCGACAATGTGCAGGATTCCTTAATAATTAACCGCTTAAATTTAAAGATATGCGCGCCAGAATTTAAACCCAGGTTCCTCAGAACGGGTGGCTGAATTCTAAAGCTATCACTGCTTTTCTTACACAATGGTATATGAGCGGATTAAAATCACAGGAATGTAAATAGGCTTCGGCAAACGGAATACAGATCACCCTTAACAATTTGAATTAATGACCCCAAGAAGACAATGGGAAACTTAGAATAAGACGCGCTAGAGACGGGACCTAAGGGTGGTCTACGTTCAGCACAAGTCCATTAACGGCTGATAGATGGATGTGAATGAATCGGAAACTTTAATTATAAACGCCATTATCATCGTTGGAAATCGACACAATATTTTTTATCTCATTTTGTATCAAAAGTGTTCGATTGAATGAATGATTGATTGTCTGATTAAGTGATTAATGTATTGTACGAAGAGTTAAATAGAACGTTATAGATAGAACAACGTCTTGCTAATCCGATGAAACACGACTTCATTTGCCTCATAATATTTCCATCTTATTAAAATGAAACTTATCTGATATTGAATTATTCTAAAACGCGAATTTTAAAATTTTACTACATTTTTCGTCGGTTGCGTTATATTTATCGATGATGAGACAATAACTCATTATGGTGGAGGTACGAATTATTACAATCGATTGTCAATCGATTCCACTACACTGTATCGATGATTAAATGTGCTCGAATATTCGTAATCGATTTTTTAATTATTTCGCAATAACTGATTAGATGATGATTATGATTATTTAGCAAAAGTTCAAGACAAAGCAGCATTGAGTAGTTTTGACCTAGTTCTGAACTAGACGTAACTGAATGATCGCATCTTCCCACATTAACTACTTTCATAACAAAAATAAACGGCATTTCGTTTCTGATATTAAATGATTATATCAATACATGATTGCCTTATTGGTCGAGTGGTTGCAAGCGCGACTGCTGATTCGGAGGTTCTGGGTTCAAATCTTGGGTCGACTACTATCGTTTTTTTAATGTAAAAAAGGTATTACATGAGAAATAACATGACAACTTCATATAACATTGTGGGAATTTATGATTAAACAGAGAAATAGGTATGTCTGTGATAAATGTATTGATAGATATATGTACAATGTACATACATAGAAGTACCAAAGAAAATGTGAAGTACCTATATAATTTCAGCCCTTTGACCCTTCAGTCACGATTGTCGTGTGTGTCAAAGTTCTGGGGCTTTATGCCTGTTTTAATACTTCTCTTGAACAATTTTACATAGACGTGTCAAGCGTCTACCGTTATGGGGTCATAAAGAGATGCAGATTTTGTCAACCTTTTTTTTTCGTTCATCAAAGAAGCAAAGAAAGCTTAGGTGCTAATTATTTGGTATATTTACATATGTATATAATAAATAGTATACCTATCTACCGCAAATCAAAATAAAACATTTTTCATGTCAATATACAACGTTCAAACAGAATACAATGTTGTTAAATATTGTTTTATAACGTAAAAGCGCTACAATCTCAGACCATTAAGTCAACATTAAAAATTATCGCGTGAACAAAATCTATACAGACTTGCAATGAACCTTTTGTGAAGAAAATGACATGAAAAACATACCTACATGAATTATCATCGCCTTGTAATCTTAATAGCGACGCATTCTTAATTATTTGTGCGAATTTTTTTTACGACTCGTCAATGAACTGTCGAATGAGTTGTCACTCATAGCGATGCGGTCAATTTTTGTGTATTCATTTATTTTCCCTTTAGTTTTTTAGAACTATATAGAAAGGAAAATCCTTCAATAAATGTACAGAATAAATGCCTATATTAAGTACATCTAAATATAAACTGAACATTGCTTATTAATAATTTTAGATTTGATTGACAAGTTTTTTATTTCTGAGATATTTAGTTTTTGAATTTTTAAATCTTTCATCATCATCATTGTCGTCAGTCTTTAGATGACCACTGCTGGACATAGGCCTTTCCAAAAGCACGCCACTAAGCTCGATCTTCAGTTCGTCGCATCCAACTGTTGCCAGCCACTTGTCGTATATCATCACTCCATCGTTCTCCTCCCAGAACAACAAATTCTGTATTAACTCGTAAAACGAATCAAAATAATTGTCACTAATAAGTCAAAATAATTGTCATTAATACACTGATAATAATGAGAGAAGAACCTTATTTTCCTTATATAGTGCTGGGCTCGTGAACAGTCTCAAAGAAGCTGTTATCTCAATAATAATTCCTTTGGGAAATTGTTCTAATGTTCGCGATCCCGATAGTGTTTATAATATTAAACTGAACGGCTTCGCCTTCCAATTATTAGATTTACGTGTCGAAGATAACAGAAACTTCTCTGAGGATATTGCAGCGATTGTATTATGCGAGTTAATTCTTGCATTTCAATCGAATGTTTTCCCCTCAACCGATAAAATGAGAATGGTTTTTGTGAGTTCGGTAGTATGAAATTTCTTGTTCCTTAACTCTATCATAGTATGTAGTTTTAAATATTATAGATCTAAGCATAAATAATATTGACTACTGCTGCTGCTGCTCGAGAGATACTGGGTTCGAATCCCGAGTCGGGTAATACAAGATTTTCTAAGTTGAATTTTGTAAGTTAAGTTTTCTGGTAGAAGTTTCTAGTAGTTGCTCGGAGTCTGGATCTGTACCCGGTGTTTGGCGATAGATACCCCTTCAGGGGTTTGCAGACGTTATGTTATGTTAAATATAAAATATAGATAGGATTCTGTTTTTAGATAAATATTTTAGGATAGCATAAACGTACGTCTCAAGCTAGACAGAAATGATACTAGTGTGACGAGACATGTTTAAAACCTACATAAACAGACATATTACATTTCCAAAAACATATTTTTGAAAGCATAATAAACGTATGGCTTAAGATACATATATAGTTCTGGATTCTCAACGGAACTGAAAAGTCAGATTCGCTAATCACTGGACAAAAATGCTGGTAAATCATAAGAAAAAGCTATAAAAACCAGATGTTTTGTCAGAGCTTATTTATCCATTAATGTATGGCAGTATTAATCTTTCTAGAACATTTAGTCACACCTCATAGAAACGAGATTACAGGTGGGCTGACGGCGGCCTATACCGCGGCGGCTCCGACACAATTAAGCCCCCGTAATTTCATTATTATCCACTCGCAAACCATTATCCGATCCTTGATGGGCGGTTCTGCCATTAACCTGTTATCTTTGCAATCTGCCAACGAACTCCTTTAGATGACTTATTAGTTATGACCATTCTATTATCCAATTGAGCGTGTTCTTTTGTTTTATTGCGATGCCTAAGTGCTTTAGAACATTGTGAAGAAAAAAATATATGTACTGTCCTATATAACGGGACTATTACTTTTTACAGCAAATATAATGAAAATGATACATACATAATTTATATATAAACACAAATTATATATCGTCGATATCACAACTACCCCTTTATGCACAAATTTACTAAATCTATGTACTTGCGGATATGTGTTATGTACCTACAAATGTATGTTTTTGTCATACAAAGTTTATAACAATTAAAGCAATTAAAGATAATATAGTTAAGATAAATAAAATAAACAAATAGGGTATAATATAAGATCAGATTTGCCCAGCAATACATACCAATCAATCGGTTGATCTTTACCTACCACGCTGTTCTACGGCACGGGAATATAGAGCATAGCATGTGATTTGTATTTACGAGAGGTAGAGTATGCGTTCAAGACAAATCGCCGACTGGGAGTGACCGCGTTTATGCATATTAAACATGATTTAATACAGTAATTATTCGCTATATATCACTAGTTGTTAATTAATATAAAGGTTTAGTTCGCCACGAGCAACTCGTTATGACACTTCTATATATTCTCAGTCTATTTATAAATATATGCTGTTCATGCAAGATGAAGAAGCGTTGAATCATCATAAGTCACTTTTGATACAAACGTAACATTACGCCTGTAATCCCTGAAGGATTCACCGAAGGAAGAAGTGTACACTACCTTTGACTTTGTGTCCAATTTGTGTTCACACAGTCTCCATGTTCTTGTTAGAGATTTAACATCGCGACACAATTATTATTCTTTTTTGGAATAACTACCATAATATAATCAAACCCTGAACGTCTGGATAGAGCAACGAGACGGTCAAATCTAAATATGACTCATTAAATTATATCAAGACGAATGTTTTTTAACTCCTACGCTTACTCTCCCGTTTTATTAACTAATATAATCTGAGGTCGCATATTCATGGCATTTCAACTGAGGAACCCTGGTTGACATTTTCCTACAGGCGTGTGAAATATGCCATTCCGTAAATGGCCGACGTGATAGAGTACGACTTGAAGACATTCTGAGAGAAGATCATATCTAACAGTGAAACGATAAAAGGGTAAAGACTGACAAACAAATTGTTAATACATTTAAAAGAATGATCTTCGAAGTATTACCTAAATGTATTTTTATGGTAAATTTTTTCACATGAAAAAATTAACCTATATGTATAAACTAGACCGAATGTCATATTAAAGTGATATTTAATATCTACAGATACATACATTTTTACGGATTTTGCAGAAACAAAACAATATTGTTCAGTTAATACGAAGATACCTACATATGTACATTAAAATCTCGAGCAATCCACATTGAAACAACGAAGGGAATATTCTTCAGGCTTGACCACAGATGGTAATGGATATCTTCCATAATGCAGCTGACATTGGCGTTGGCGCCAAAAAAAATGTATATTAGTTTTAATATACAAATAGTCAGCGTCAAAGGGATAAATGAGACGTTATGTGTACAAAATATATACAATTTTTGAAGGTTTACAAAAATGTAAATTACTAAATGATACGATATAATTGTCTCCTTCTGACGTTTGGATTCTGGGTATTTGTGTCTCGTTTTGCAAATTCTCCGTGGCCGCGTGGGAACGAAATGCGCGGCTGTTCTTGTCAGGGTTATCACTTCTAATGAAAATGGATACAAAGTTACAACCCGGCAAAACGGGTAAGATCCCCGCGCCGCTAAACACCTTAACTTATGTAGAAATACTACTTGTACTGTACTGACCATTTCAATACCGTTGATGCCCCTTGATTTATAACGTGTAGATATTCCACATTTACTGTATTGACTATCTTAATTTTTTACTTTGCGAAGCTAAAATATATTGACTAATATATTATTTTGCAATTTTTTTACTTACGTTGGGGCCATTCAATCCTAAATATTTGCTTTGTCTAAACTCCCATTTAATGAAAAAGTTAATATTGCTATGTAATATTAGCAAGCGAGTTTAAGTAAAAATATGTCCGTATACGCTGTAACACATTTAATATTTACTTGTGATTTTGCCAACCCTAACTGTTCCTGGAACGTTCGCCTGCGATCCATCAAATCGCTTTCGTTGGTCTGTTCGCAAGGAAGGCGAGACGACGCCTTTGATTTGATTTGGGCGAAAATAAACGAGCCCTCTAATTATATCTTGTTTTATGAGATGGTTACTTGATACTGTTTTATGAACGTTGTGCGTGTATACATACATAGAATTATGGATAGCTGTTTAAAGCGGTTATTATTTTAATGGATCATTTTTTTCTTGTTTTATATAGTTTCGTTACTTTTTTTGAATTTTCATTGGAACCGTTGTTTTCCACGAAAGCTGAAGTTTGGTTTTTGAATTGATTTAACTGTCTCCGATATTTACAAATGTATAAATTCAGTACTTACTTATTTTTGGAAAATATGAGTATATTCAGCTGTTGCACCAAAGGCGTTAATTTATATCACATATGTACGCTTTTATAAACTGTCTCTCTCGACCCTTTTTTCATATCACCATCGGAACATTAGTATTCTCTAAGAATACGATTAGACGAAATGAATAAGCTGTCTATTAGGCTACAATGAACTGTTAAAAAAATTGAAATAATTCCCTACACGGTTAATTACATTTGTACTCTTCTCAGAAACCTGTCATTATACGCGCCTTCTTGTTCAGAAACGAACATACGATAGTTTGTAATAGCCTGTGATTTAGTAATTAGACCCTTATGGTTAACGGACTAAAAATGCTTTTGGCGTGCAATAGGTTTTACGTTTGCTTACTTACGGTAGGAATTGTTATGTGCTTCTTACAAGAAATATTTAATTGATGTTGTTGAGAATTCTGCTACGTTTTGATTTAGAGAACTTCCCATCGTAAAATATTTGTCTAATGAGCCTATTAAAGTGGAAGTGCTAGGATATGTTCCTACTTTGACTTTGTCAGTGACGGATCACAAATTACACTGATCGTAGTAGTTGAGATGTTCCCAATAATAATAATAATTGCCATATCATTTATTTATTATTCAACAAAAATACGATACGATTATGTTATAATGTTATACATTAATTGGTCAAAAGGCGCTCCCTAGCGCTATATAGTGATCTGAACGAAGCCATATTTCAGGAGATAGTTTTGATGTGCCATATTTATAGAGTGCGGAAAGTACAAAAAAAGACACTAGTTAATGTTTCCAATTTGTTTCAGACGAAAGTTCGAGCAGGGGAACTGTGGCCCATGGAGCGGCCGGAGGGGATGCCTGTCATACAATCCCTAGAAGTGATGTGCGGGAAAGACCACATGGATGTCCATCTCACGTTCTCACACCCTTTCGAAGGCATCGTGTCATCTAAAGGTAATTAAAAATGCAAAGGTGATGGGAGTGTTCGAATACTACAGTGCTAAAGAGCGTTGAACTGAGGGATGTGCATATATTTATAGTATTTAATAGTGTCAATTATATTAAATGTCGATTTACTGCTGATATTCATAATTATTATCACAGGCTTTATTGTATCTGTTACTTACGATCACCATCTTCTTCAAGTGACGGGTAAAGAATGTCTTTGAATTTTAATTAAGTTTACTATCTGTTAGCAATATTGAAGGATAATCAAAAATTATGATTATTAAATTATAGCTGATTGCCTCGTTGGACAAGTGGTTGCAAGCGCGACTGCCGATCGGTACTGGGTTCAAATGCGAGTCGGGTACTATTGGATTTATCTATTTTAGGATTTCTAATGGTGACTCGAAGTCTGGATCTGTGCCCGGTGTATGGCAATAGGCTCACCTCCTATTCCGTGGAACGTAAATGTAACTGGTGAAACGTGGGAATGTACTACACTCCTCTGCCTACCCTTTTGTGAATTACAGTCGTGAGGTTACGTTAAACAATAAGTGCACAATTTTTTTTAACTTAGCCCGCTACTCAATTCAAAATTTATTTAAGTTTTAATAACTTAGTATATTATCCAAAGAGTATATTTGGCGTTGTTTATTCGTTAATCACACAAAGTAATAAAACTTGTATTATATGTAAACTTGAAGTTTCTTTATTTTAATTAATACTTGTTTATTATTTACCATCGGCAGCCGCACTTTCTAGTAAAATAAAAATCTAGATTTTGATGAGATTTTGAGTATGAATATCAATTCATGAATACGCTTCTCTAATTCCGGATATACATATTATTTTTTTATCAAAAGAGAAAGTTATTGAGCAATAAATTGTGAAGTTTTTTGCAAACTATTATGGCTCTCGTTTTCTGTTCTTTCGATCTGAATGACTTTGCATTTGTATGATATAAGAATACATTAGCGGTTTCGTACATTATCGGTAACCAGGAGCCGCAGTGTTTTTTTAAATGTTAGTAACTAAATTCTTGGTGAGTATACACAAAAGGTAAAATTTTAAAGAATACATATAATGGTGACCAACTTCAGCTGTGGTCAGAGTAAGATGAAGCCGGTCGATTCATTAAAAACTGTTCTTTTCAAGTTTACGCAGTGGCCGGTGCAAGTGGAGCGCAGTATTAATAATTCACTTTGCATCCGTCATCATTGCAAGTGAAACGTCTGCAATTAGAAGCGACAATTAGTGGCGCTCTGATTGTGGTGAGGAGTGTAAACTTACATTTAACAAAGATACCTCACTTGGTCTTTATGTCGAAGGTAATAAGACACAAATTCAATTCTCTTCGTTTATAAGAGTCTAGCTGATTGTGGCGTGTGTAGGATTGATTGCATTTCATGAAGGCACTTCGTGTGATCTTTAATTGTTGCTGATAAGGTTGAAATCTGATTGAGTTTCATGAATGGGTAGGAAAATTGTAGAGCAATTGAATTACTCGGAGATACCTGCGCTTTTACGAACATTATCGTCCGTTGTTTGTTAAACGTAAGCACTCAGAATAAAATGAGTGGTACATACTGAAATTATTGTTATGTGAAATTTTAAGTTACGAAGCTATTAATAATAATAATTAATAATCACAAATAATCGTTTAGTATAATAAAGATATCTTAACTAAAAAAGCATATTAGACAAAATAAGGAATATTCGTATTTCATGGTCAAAAAGCAACATTTTAATAAAAGCCTTGAAAGTTATGTTTCTAGAGTCGTTAATCAAATGTAGTTACATCTTAGGTTTCGTTATTTATAATGTGGATTGTTGGCGTGAAATTTTTAAATACCGTCGTTATGTTGTTCCATGAATGTTGTTCTCAATTTCCTTATAATTTCCTCTAGTATGTATGCTTCGAACACTGTGTATTTTAGATATCAGTAGTACAGTTCAATTTAAGCAATAATTTCTAAAAATAGAGTTGACCAATATTAATATTCTTAGAAGCGTCGTGAAATTAAAGAATATATTTTTCATAAGTATTCGATTTTAAAAACGTAGGTAGGTACATGGTTCATCGTATAAAATTAAAATTTAATTAGTAAATATGTTCACAGAAAAGCAGCATAAACTGAATTTTGTTCTACATGCAAAGACGATATAATTTCATATACATTTTCATTAGACATATAATTTTAAAAATATTTTATTAAAATGTTTATTTTAAAATATAATAATAGAACGTAGATAGCCCTATGTCGAGGGCGCTAATTGCCAATTACCTCCGCTAATTACGTGAAAATGTATTTCACTTTCCAAGTGTTTAACGCGGTATTTCACTTTGTTTTTCTTGTAATTATTTATACATATTATATTGTTTGTAATGGGTCTCATTAGCTTAAGGTGACTTTCTCCGCGCTATTTACTTTTATTATTATTGTAGATTTTTTTTTTCACAGCAAGCGCTACGTCATAGTAACTTTTATTACGATTGTATAGCATTGTAAGCTCCAATGAATTATAATGTGTAGAGTCGTAATGTTGATTTAAGAGCGCGAAGACAATTTAAAATTCGCTTTGAATTAAATTATTTTTCACAGATAAAGTTAAATAGCCACTTAATACTAATTAAAATTATTATTGGCTGTCAAGTAATTTCTTTGTACATTGTCAGCATGTAATACAATAGGAGATACTTACATATGTATACTTATTGATGTTCAGGGTCGTTTTCTGTACTTAATTTTTTTCTAGCACATATGACGCAAATAATAATGTCTGAATAATTTTCGCTCAACAATTGTAAAGAAACATAAATTTAACAGTATCAAAATCGTGAATATATTTGAATTGTATGTATTACGAAAGTTTATACGTATGTTTGTCTGTAAGGTACGTAACATTGTATTACAGGCCTATATTCTCTTTTCTACCTACATATTCTTTGCCAAAAATTAAAATGATATATTATCATAGTATTTATTATTGGAGAGCAGTCCAGCAGTGGACAGGAGTAGGCTGTTGATGATGATGATGATGATTATATTATTAATGGGACCGTCTCAAACAATATTAATAAAGTAATGCTGCGTGCTGGTAAGCTATAAACAGATGGAAATTGTTTATGATTATCGTATGAAGTTTACTGACGGTGGGAAATTGTTGACTCGAGAACAAACTCGAAAGCTCACTTTCATATTGTTT
Organism: Parelbella ahira ahira; assembly: GCA_018244795.1. Taxonomy (NCBI): domain Eukaryota; kingdom Metazoa; phylum Arthropoda; class Insecta; order Lepidoptera; family Hesperiidae; genus Parelbella; species Parelbella ahira. The sequence continues at coordinate 18,763 of DWME01000180.1, read as the reverse complement.
TTAGTATAACATTCGCTAATAGCAGCCACAACTCACGTGTAATGCGCTCTATGTATTACTCACATATCCATATATTCACTTATTGTCTGATACTATTAAACTTTTCGTCAGTATTTACATACTCGTAAGTGATTAAGTCGTGTGATAATCCGCTTGGCTTCGGACCTATCCGAGTTTCTTCAAGAGCTGTTGCCAATCGTCACGAGTTCCTGGCAAAGACCTGCGATAGATTAAAAATTAATCGGGCTATACGGAAAAAAACAGCCAAACATAGGTATTGTATTTAAACCTATGGTAACAAGTGATACTAGTTGCAAAATTTATGTAAGTAGTTAACTAAATTTTTTTGCGATTTCTTTTTTACTTGTAAGTATAAATACCTACAGAAAGAGGTTGCGTAAAACCAATTTAAGACATATTTGTGAATTATATAGTTTCAACGTTCATTAAGTGTAGTAAACATATTGTAGACTTTAGCTAATAAATACATTGCCTATAAAATATAGCAATCGATATAAAATATACGTACATATACATGTTGTTCGATGTTGTCAATCTCGCTTCAAACTTCATACAGTTTATTCATCTGTCCATTAAATTTGTTTATCTGTGACACAACTCAGCCTCTTAAGAGGTACTTAGTCTGTCTGTCACGTCAGTCTACGGATGGGTATAACTCAATAACTATTTAGTTACGAGATCTGACGTATGAAGCGACATTTTGCTACTTTGTTAAATGCCGCCATAACATGGCTAATTCGTTAATTGCCGATATTTCCTGTTGATAACACTGTAAATGCATTGACTGTCTCGTTGGTTTAGTGGTAAGTGACGCTGACGGCTAAGCTGGAGGTAATGGGTTCCATTCCCATCTAAGAGAAATATATGTAGGTATGTGTAATTATCACGAGTGGTTGTTTTCTGGACGGCTGTAAAATTGTATGTGTGTTAAAGAAATGTACTTAAATATAAGTGTGTTTATCAGCTGTCTAGTTGCCATAGCACAGGCTCTGCGTAGCTCCGATGGTTATATTTAAATTGTTTCAAGATAATATTGTTATATATTTGAATACCCGTAACGTACCCTTCGGGCATTGCGAGCGTGATGTTATGTTAAAACAATTAAATGTAAATTTGTGAAACACGATGGGCATTACTAAATGTACAATTACAATAAAGTAACAGTACAATTGGTTCGCAGGGCAGCACGGCGACCCGCGCTGCGTGTACGTGCCGCCGTCCACGGGCCAGACGTACTTCTCATTTCGGATCGCGTACGCGAAGTGCGGCACTAAGCCAGGTGAGTTTGTTGTTGACCTGGAACTTTTAAAAGGGAAACTTCCAAAGGTACGGGTATCCTGGGATGGATAACAGATGGTCTGACGAGCTTAAGAAAACAGCTGTATGCTGCTGGATTCAATAGGTCTAAGAATGGGTGGAATGTCGCTGATTAGTGCTTAGGTAAACATCCAGTAATGGACTTTCAAACACTTTAGTGACACCCAATAAGTGACTATGTGAAAGACCTAATACGATATATTAATATGAATTTCGACGTTCATAATAAACAACGATGCGGTTCCGTTGGCAGCCTGAGCGTAACCAATTTACACTTCACAATGATCATCCAAATTACACGTTGTAAAAGAAATATTCTGCCTCCATGACGCATGACGGTGAATTGTGTAATTTCTATGCTTATTAGGATTTTGTTAGTCATTATATGTCTAGTATAAATCTGGAGAATGGGTTGAATAAAAATACAGAGTTGAATTCTGTTTTATTTTATTTATATTGTAATACATGGTACCCTGTATTATATTATTATAGAGGGAAAATTATAATATACTTGTAAAAAACATGCCATAAATATAGTCAAGTAAAACATAACTAATATTTTTTAATTATTTCAAGGTTTTCTGTGGCTTACACAAAAACTCTTCTTGGTGTGATCATCATTCATCTGCTAACGAAGACATTAAACTAACGAACTTTCGTTCAACGTATAGTTTAAGTAGGGTTGATGATGAATTTCTTTCTTACTAGTTTGGAAAAAAAATTTAATGCTTCCATTATCGAATTATATTTGGGATCGTTTTAGAAATGTTTTCAATTACCTAATTGACGCCATTAATGCTTAACTACTGTTTGTAACTACAGTTGGGGACAAGAAATCAGCAAAAAGGGACCAAACTGTCTTTTTGCATTGCTTGGCAAAAGATGTTACCTCTTAAAATATAATTGGTTAGTAATGTGAGAAATGAGTAGCTTAGCTTAAGAGGTCGTCTGCGCTATACAAAATAAATATTATTTGTTAAAGTTTTTACCCGTCTAAAATAATATCAGACCGTTGACAACCCTAAAGTTAAGCGGCGATTGGCGAAGTCAACGAAATATGGAGTGGTTATCGTGAATTTACGACAAGTTTCCACAATTTGCCGAGTGTCATTCGTTTTTATGACGTCATTAAACTGCCGACATGGCCATTGACGAAAAAGTTTAACTGCTCTTTCACGTGTTTGGTGAAAACTTGCTAAGATATATGGGTACGTGTGTGATGAAGCGGTTAAGAGTCTGTGAAGTGGTGTCGTTATATCGAACTCTGTTCTGACCATTTGTTGTTGCCGACCTGACGCTATAGGTAAAATTGGTAAGAAAAGTTATCTGTTATGTAATATCTAGGTAAAATATCTGCAGCTCTGTCTAACTAGCTTTTATAGCCTAATGATTAAGAATTCAGCCTCTCGCTCTGGGAGTCCTGGGTTCAAATCTAGGGCGCATAACACCTTACTAAAAATAGTGCATTTTAAGATTAAGTATCATTTATTAACGGTGAGGAAAACATCGTAATTAAACCTCCTCACCTAAGAATAAAAAAAAACTAAGGCATGTGAAGGTTTTTGACAACCAATAACCAGCTTAATGTGGCCAACTTCAAATGTTACTAATACTAAACATCTTCACTTCGACCTGTACTAATATTTGTTAATTAGTCTAATGCACACTAATAGTCCTGTTCCCACGGTACCATTCCCAATTAATACTAAGTAACATGGTTATGAAGAACCTACACTCGTATTTTGTATGAGACTATAAGAGGTCATAAAATATAAGACTTGAAAAAGAATATTATTTTAGGTCAATATTTCTATAGAAGGGCCAATATTTATATTGGTTTTTGGTCTTTTGGGAAACCGTATGTGTCATATCGGTAACAAGCAAGTGTTAACGTATTTTTTTTCTAATAAATATAGGTAGCACCATACAAAATACTAAAGGACTAAAAACTAGAGGAATTTCGTACGTTGAAATAATCTAATACGTCCAGATAATAAATCAGTCCTTTAATTGGCTACCTTAAACAAATGGAAGACGTTGCAGTCACGAAATTCGTTTCCACACGCTAGTAAGTCGTCTATAGAAATCTATACAATGGGCCTATTACGATTCTCTTAAAGTACTTCCGATTAGTTCGCTGATCCAGTGATTAGTAAACCCGACTGACGGGGCATGGGGTCCTGGGTTCATTTCCCACCCAGAGAAAATATTAGTGTCGATCAGAAGAGTTTGTCTTTGAGGTCTCTTCGTTGAATAGTGTGCATACATATATGGATCAATAGTCAAATTCACAAACTATTTAATCAAGGGACCAGTCTGGATAAATATATGATACCATTATCACAGAACGATTTATTAATTTAATTTATCAATTAATGGTAGTTCAATCTCACCATACAAAGTCGTATTTCTATAGTTGAAGAAGCTAAAATATTGAGAATATCTTATTGTTGCTCAATACATCATACGATATCTCATATCGGGATACTTTAGAAACGACAGGAAATAATCACTTAGTACTTGCGGTCGTCGTAAAACACTTAAAGGATTTATATCTCGGCATCCTCTCGGTTCCTTTGCGGTTCGTACTTAGAATTGTAAATCATTTTTATGTGTGCTCCTTCACGATATTGTTCTTGGTTGTTTGTCACTGTATCAGTCACAGAATGAATAATGTTTTATTGTCATGTGTGAGCTGTGAGAGTATTAAGGGTGGGATAAACTATAGTCTGGAGTATGCATGCGGGAGCCATCGCTGGATTTATTTTTATCGTCAAGCATATGAACAATTGTTCGACAAGGTGTTCTAACATGTTATACTTCGTAGAAGTCATTTGATATTGACCTCAATAAGTATTCCACATACTCTCTTGTGTCATAAAAGGAATATTAGGAAGCTGCTGTGGTTACATATGTACTAGCATTCAATTCGCTCGCTTCTCTCAGTGTGCTTTTTCAGTCATTGAAGATTGACAGTTTTGCATACTTTACTCTGTCTCTTTGAACTGAACATTTTAAAGGCATTTATATTCATCTATATGAAAAAATCATTCATCATCATCTACTTCCTACTCCCGTCCCTTGCTGGATATCGGCCTCTCCAATAGCACGCCACTGAAATAAATAAAAAAATTATAAGTTATAAATTATGGCGTAGTTTCTCGCAATTTTTGTAAGCGTCTTTTTGCTTTACGAAAGGCACACAACAGAAGCAGCGAGTCCATTTGGTGACGTAGTAAATATTGCCTACCGATACGTACAATGCCAGTGAAGTTTCCAATGCATTGCCTGCCTTGCCAATGGCGATAATATGTCTATTGATAATATTACTATTGACTTACGAACAATAAAGATCTACGTTTTGTTGTACTACGACACGTGTATTCCGACTTTCATTCATTAAACTTGTATAATCAAGCGAGGAAATATATTTTTGATTTTTAAGGTACTTTTCAATTAGTTAATTGTTTTAGGTGTAATATTCAATGATTCTATGATTCTACAATACTTTTTTGAAATTAGTCCCATTTTATAACTGTTTCTGTTGTAAATTACGAATGTAATAACTAATCTAAATTTTAAAAAAAGTTGCAATAGATTATAAAAATAAAACTAAGTCAACAAGTAACAATGAGAGATTTAAGTGAAATGATAAAGAGATTTATTTAGATAAACGCGACAATAATGGACAATAAAAAAGATATAACCGTATAGAAATATATCGTTACTAATAATTTTATTCTATTCGTACAGTTATGTTCGACTTCCTACATATAAAAATGTTGCCACTCTCGTAACTAATGGGAGGTAATAATTAAAGAACTGTCATTGTTTTATATGCTGGATATTATTTACTATACGGCAATATAATTGCTTACATTCGTCACTTTTAATTGAGATATCACTTGTTAATTGCCATATTATTCACTCGGTCAGATATGTATGATATACTGTAAGGAATGAAATAGAAATGGTCAGAAGATAAGTCACGTGTATGTATCGTTAGAGTGTATTCACAGTTCTTGCCCACATTGTTAATAAATGAGATTCGTTATAGAAATATATTAGGTACATATGTATTTGTAGAAAAGTCTGTGGTAGCTTTGATGGTATTTTCTTTTCGAAATCTAACATTACTCGTATGTTATGCTTCTTTTTCACCGTTTTCTATACGAAGACAAAATATGAGAAACACTTCGTTTTTAAAATATTTTCCTTTTTTATTAATTGCCAAATATATTAGTTACAATTACAGTCATTGAATGTAATTACCATATCTTTGAGAAAATTTAGACACTATTATTTAATTTAATTATAAATAAATTTAATTTCATTCAACAGTGATTTGTGATCATTTATTTTCTTCTACTTCTGGATACATGTTAATTAAAATTGTTTTTAACTACATACCTATATAATGTGGAATTGTTACCTACTTAAAATCTAATTTATTCACAGAAACGCAACTTTATGGACTGTACTAGATAAGAAGTATGATGGCTTTTAACCAAGAGTTGTACCAATAACGATCTAGGCAGGCCTAAAACTAGACCGAATAAGCCTCAACACTTCTAGTCTGTGCAAGAATCATATCGTTGAAATATCGCGTATAACCGCGAGCAAAAACTAATGGAATACTTAATATTTAATTACATCTTTATATCTGGTAAAGTACTAGATTAACGAAAATAATCAAGACATTACAAGTATCTTTGTTTTAATCGATAATTGTAGAGATAAGAATAATGATGATTGCAATAAAATTAATTGACGACAATAACATAACAAATGGGAATGAATGATCAATAGGAATGAATGATAGAATGATGAAAAAATTTATGATATTATATTTGGGCACCGGGGAGGCTATATTTATATATGTAGTTATTGATTTGGTTCCCAGGCTATAGTAATTCAGCTGGCTCCCTTTCAACGTCCAGTAATATATGTACCTACTCTTCTGGACTTTGTCTACTTAATGTTAGGTCGGTTTATGTAATTAAAAATCAGTAAGGGAATTCTGGAAACATAAAAAGCTTATTATTAAAGCTTAGGTTACGTTTAAACGGACTGTACAAATTAGTAATTTCGAAGTTTAAAAGCAAATACATTCCCGTTGCGGGTAATGTTGTACATCAAATAACATCTTAATATATCAATGTTAATATTTGACGGATATAGAACAACGGACCTCCCAAGCATAATGAATTATTCACTTTCATAATTTATGCTTTTTCCTCAAAATTATAATACAGCGCTCACATATTACAAAAACATGAGAGTATCATAAAAAATTTTGAGCAAATTGTTCTTTCGCTTAAACATAGTGCTTTAGTGTTATAACCCTTGCTTCTTAGTATACGAATTTTAAGACAGTTTTATGTGTAAATTATTCTGAAAATGTTATGTAGTTGAGATGTTTTAGAATGCGTATATTTTTTTCTCTTTTTTTCTGGCAACAAAACTGTAATATTGTAATGAGCCTGTAAATATTTAAAAAAAGAACAAGATACCATTATATTTTATGATTGTGCTTTATTCGTTTGAATTTAATATGTTCAATATAAATAAGGACCTATGCTTATATATAATAAATATCTTTTTTTCTACATATAGAAAAATCTTTATTTATTCAAAGATTAAATACATTTTTTTATATGATTACTAATATTATTGTTAACTTTCGGGGGTTACAGGCATTACGTTACGTTTTTTATACGTTTATTATTATTGTTATTTGTCTCTACATAAATTTAAAAAGGAGAATATTTAAGTAAAAAAACAAAAATATCATTTCAACTATTGGTCAAGCTAATCTATCAATTAATCTTGACTTGCGCGGTTTTCGATGTTAATATTCATACAAGTTTCAATAATGACAATTTTAACGAAGTAATGAAATCTATATGTCGCCAGTCGAATTCCCTTAGCGTGACCAAACGTCTTGCATCCCGTGGGACCGTCCTATAATAACATATTTCGTTATTCTAAATTGCACGTATACTTACTTGTATACGAAAGTTGCCTGGTTGTCTGGTGACTGATCATTGGACAGCCGACCAAATTGAGTCTACAATCATAAAAGTCCTTAGAATGACATAAACGAACAAAAACGATACAGATTGTTGGAAATTTTACCTCTAAGGAAAAATAGTAGCTCATGTTATGTCATGTCACGCATGAATCGTTAATTTTGAATTCAGAAATGTAAAGGAATGTATATGATGTGCTATAATTAGAACTCCTGGTTTATCGCATCATCTATTTTTGGTAACTAACTCCTTAAGCCGCACAATAGAGAACGGTAGTAAATCAGAAATATATAAAATTTCTACGTAGGCTTATTTTTTGTGCAACTTTTGTTTTCAACTAGCTCTCGGTTATACTTATATAAGTTATACTTAGCATTGTTCTAAAAATAATATTTAGTGATGCTTAAATTGCGGGGTGCAAGTAATTGTTATGGGAAAAGTCCCGCAACGTTCCACACGCTTATATAATTTTATCATTAGATTTAAAATCGAATACAATACCAACCTACAGTGCATTATCTATGACGTGCATTATGCGCATCGCATACAGTATGTACCTATGCGTATGTGAGAGAGATAGCTGTTTTTTTTCTATTTGTATAACAAGTCCAAGATACAGAAATTCAATATTAAAAGTGTATGTCTTTGATTTTAGTCTTATGAAAATGTCCCAACTTGAGATCATATCGTGCAAGATATTATGTTTGTTATAAAATTTTGTACCGAAAGTTGTGTAATATTATACATTTTTGACCCATAAATGAATAGATAAAAATACAATTCATGCGAGAACAACGATTTTGAAATTAATAACGTTTATCAGTTTACCAATTTAAAAGAATCGGCGCACCCGTATTCCTCAACATCCAAACCCCACATCCAAAAAACGTCCCGCATTTACTTTTCATAAAGTTGGCCGCTTTAAATTCCCCGATCGTCGGTCCCATTACAAGAATGTAACAAAGTAGTGAGTTTTTTATTGTGATTCCTAGTTGCTGCTACGGGTAGTGTGGTATAACGGACGACGTGCGGCCAGTTCCTTTCGCGAACATAGCACGCGCATTGTTTCTGAGAATCGCCACCCGCCCGACCGCATAGCACTGCGCTTAAAGACCATTTTCCTATAACAGACCGACGGTACGACGCCAACCCTGATCCAGTCCTACCAACCGTATTTCCTACAACAGAACCGACCATACACGACCTTATTACCATCGGACACAACTTGTCGTATTACACACGCACCTGACAATGAGAAATCCATTTAACGCTGTAGGAAATAGAGTTTAGATATGATGGTGACGGGGGAACTCACAACGTAAACGTCCTAATGGATTGCGCGAACGTGCCAGGATGTTTTAAGGGTCAATTTCGCTTGCACCTAATAGCGACTTGACTTCTGGTTCGATCCGCGTTCTTCAGACCACTTCAACTTTTTGCGTGAGTTCATCCGCGTATAGCCCTAGCAATAATAAGGATTTAAAAATTAAATGTTTTTGTTAAATAGTCCCAAGAGTCCCGGACTACTTAGGATTTAGGGTGCACAAAAAATGAATTAAGAATTAATTTCTTAAGAACCTTTTATAATTATTACGGTTTATACATATTATCTTGGTTTGTATACGTCTATGTGTTTGAATTTAGAACAAACTTTACTTAAAACAATATTTCCTGAGTTCAACATTTGTGTTACGTTGTCAGCTATTCCAGCCGCTAAGCAATGGCGATTTTCTGTGCCTCAACTTTTTAATCAATTAAAGAGTAAAATTTCAGAATATAATTTAGTTTTGAGCATATTTTGTAGAACTCTTTTATTATCTGATGATTATCGAAATGTAACCGACATTTTGAAATTTATAACATTATTGTATAAAAATAATAAAATACTTATTAAACATGTATCTGCAAATCGCAAGTTACTCGTAAGATGAATTTAATGAAGACATTGTATTTAGATAATGTAATGTTATAGTGGATTTACGGTGTAGGGTAGGTACCTTACGCTCGCGGCAGCACGACTGTCTGATTCATTTCTTCAGTGGCAATTGTTATTTAAACAATATATATTAAGAAGAAAGAAAGAAAGAAAGAAGAAAGAACTTTTTTGATTTGTAATATGTGCACCTACACGTTTTATTCATTACTTCATTTCGGCCTAAAATGCCTTTTTGTGGATTGCACGCTTAACTAGAGGCGACCATCTCGGTACTTAAGAGGCGACGAGTCCGAGACCGGCTTTGAATAAGACTGATAATAACTAAAACTAACTGCACACATGCTAACTGGACAAATGTATACTAACACGGCCACTTCTGCCCTACCCAGTTACTTTTATAGTAACTGATAACATTTATAATAACTGACACCAACTGTACTACCGTTTGACGCACAAATTCTGTCAAATGCTTCTGGTTTTACAAAATGATGTGCGTTTTACGGATCAATACACAGATCGTGTAACAGTGAAGTAGAGTAAAGGAAGACTTCGTGACATATGTTCCTTCCAGTTCATTATATGTATGTACACATATGTGTAGGCATAACTCACGTACCTATGTATGTTTTTCGGATCGCCCGTTTTGTTTCTCCATCGCGACTTTGCTGCTATCGACACGAGCTCATGAAGAAGATCCTCGTATAGGTTCGAAACTAATTAGGCGATCCCGAAAAACCTACGTGACTTAAGAAGATACTCGTATATCACACCTTAGAGTTATTCCTGCATGAGAAACCTGACATAGCGTTTCCTTGGCCATCGTGGGCTTACTCTTCTCATTCTGTGAACACACTGGTGTATAATAATGAAAAAATAAAAATGCTGAAGGTATTACTTTTTAAAATAGGTCACCCCGATATACCAATGTGTGTTTGCTCGGCGAAATACATGAAACAAAATCAATTATCCCTGTTTTCTCTTGCTTGGTCGTCTTCTATTAGAATATATTGTGCCAGGATAGTGAGGTAAAGGTCGGCTGAGAATGGTATCCATGTGGAAGCTTTATTGTTTATTGTTTGAATATCTCGATTATGTATTTGTAAAATTTTACTTGAAGTCTTCAAACTTTATTTGTGTCTCTACATTTTGAATTTAAATGTGAACTGGGCTGTTTGCAACTGTAACGAAATGAAATGTTTACATTTTCCATTCCAGATCTACACGGACAATTCTACGAGAACACGGTAGTAGTGCAGTACGACAAGGATCTACTCGAGGTGTGGGATGAAGCGAAGAGGCTCAGATGCGAATGGTTCAATGATTACGAGAAGACCGCGTCCAAACCTCCCATGGTGATAGCTGATCTGGATGTTGTGCAGTTGGATTTTAGGGGTAAATAGCACATCTTATATTTACCGTATTAGAATAAAAGAAAGATAAATATTTGTGTCATTAGGAAATTAATACGAAAATTTAAAATAAACAACGCTGACAAGGTAATACACATTTAAATGCTGTAGAATTGGGCAACGAAAACTATTCCTTTGGGCCCTTGAAGCTATTATTGCGTAATAATATTGCAACTATCTCGCGTAATATAGATAGTTGTGTATAATAAAACGTATTTATGGAATTAATTATATAAATTTAAAACATCCGTCATGTGACAATAGAGAAACAGGAAGTACAAAAGAATTTTGACTCAAATTGGATATCTACATCTTTTTAGATGATGTATTTGATCCAATTAAAATAGATTTTGAATTAATGTTTGTTAAATCTATTCGAATACAATTTTATTATAATATATTTTACAAAGTCGTATAAATAATTGGTACATAATTAAGTAAAAGGAATTTAAAACTGTTCAATTTTTTTAAAGTTTTAAATAATTAAATAGTTGTTTACATTTTTAAGTTCAACATGCATTCATATGTATTTTTCATCATTTAATGATCTTCTCATATTACGTCAATGGCTGAATACGATAGCATTTAATTATATTATTATTAATTTTCTTTCTAGGAGATAATGTGGATTGTTGGATGGAGATCCAGGCTGGCAAAGGGCCATGGGCACCTCCGGTATCCGGCATAGTTCCGCTCGGCTCAACGTTGACTCTGGTCGTAGCTATCAACGATTATAGGGGTGAGATATTATATTTTGTATACCTAAACAAATTATATGAGGAAACAAATTCAACTGCTTCTAAAAATCAGAGATTAAAGTGTTATGTCTTAAGTAAAATTGTTATATAGCTCTTGTTCTGAAAATTATTCATAGTATTAGATTGGATTGTCCGTTGTCAGCTACAAAATAATGTTAGCATACTTCGTAGCACCTATTAGACGTTAGTCTTGCTTGTTTTATATCATAGTTCAGTTCTTATTATCTATATCATTATCTATGTACAATAATAAGAAAGTACTATGTTTTAATTTTTTTAATACCCGCCATATCAATCTGGCCGAGATCTATTCAAATAACTATCTGATACTACTAAAATCGTCTGCCTACCCTTTCGGGCGATGCAGGCGTTGAGATATAAAAAAGATATTACAGTATTTTTTTCTAGATTAGGGTAAGGGTCTAAGAAATAAATACATATTTATAAGAAGGATTATTGTACATTGACATTTTATAGCGTTAAAATCCTCGCGTTATATAAAATATACATACATACATATACTCTAAGCTTGTCTGATAATATTTTCGTGAGATCATATTAAAAAGTGATAAATTACATTATAAATTTGAATTCTAATCTTACGGCACTCATTAATGACGTTGTAACGCTGTGATAAATTTTTAACATGTCAGTGGACCGACGTTGTTGTTTAAACAAGAAAACCTACCAAAGAAATGTATGCCTACATATGTACTCGTATATGTAGTTTAAAAAGTAAGTACTAGCAACGTGTATGATAAATATAATAATCTTAGCGTTCAATCATCCTGACATTCATTCATTGAAGCCCAGTCTGGTCCATTCAAGTTCCAGGAATGCGAAATTATACATATATTAATTTACTTAATTATTGTATAAAACGTGAAGGTAAAGACGTAGGTATATCACAACTAATTTTTTATGACTTGTAATGACAGCAATAAAAACGAAATAGTTCTTTAAAAATCTATTTATGATTAAAACACAGCGACTCACTGACGAGTTAAAGCAGTACTTCATATTAAACATCAGCGTTAAAAAACCGGTAGTTGATCACATAACACGGGGCTCCAATGTACAGTTGTACAAACATTGGGAATGTGTCTACAGTAAGGTTTAAGGGGATAGCAAACTAATGAGTAATACGGGTTTCCTGCACACTCGTCAGTGGATCAACCCCATCAATGATAAAATTTCAAGTTTTAGATATTATACACCCACGTATTCTTTGAAAAATGACGGTTGAATGAAATATAGACGGGCCATTCATTTCGACATATGTAAATTCGCACTGATGTACACGCGTTAGAACTAATTGAGACACCGTTTAATATTTCAATCGTATAAATTTGCATTGAGGTTAATTTAAATTACGAGTGTGATTTTCTCACTTGACTCATTGATAAATAATTATCACTTGCAAATTATTTATGTCTATGAAATAATGTAAGAGTAATGCGAATATTTGATGTAATCCGTTACGTGAAATATATTTAAATATTACGTCAAAGTGACATACGTCAGGGACATTCTTATTGACAGTTTTAACTCTTTTTGTGTGTCCCTTTGTTCGTTAATTTGTTTGTATTTTGCGCATAGTACAAAGACTAATGCTTACTTATGATTTGACAAATCTTACTTTAGCTTAGGTGAGCTTTGTCAAAAACTTTTAGGTGTAGATTGGCGGCACTTAAAAACCGCCAAATCTGTAGCTAAGTTGGCGTTAATACGTAAGTACTGACTAATGAAACGGTGTTAAGAATATTTCGTATGACAATAAAGTAATCTGTAAGTAAAGATACAGAACACTTTTTAGGGCGGAAAATATCTTGTGCTCAAACTCCAACGTAGAGTTTGAGTAAAGTATATAGCTAACGATTTTTCTCTTGTATAACGAACGTTTTCACAACATCCATTCATCTAGTTTCCTAAGAACGACAATAAAATATCAACACAACGGATATGTAACCATGAGTTATCACAGAAATTGGTTCGATTTATTTCTAATGACAACAATGTTTTCATAAGTTACCGTAAAATCTAAATGATTAATAATAAACTAGATTTAAAATACATACCCTATTAGATACTATTTTTGCATGAAGAATACTTCAAATGTGAAAATTTTAGTTAAATGTTTAAAAATTGTTATTAAACTTAAAATTTAATTTGGAATGAATTTATCACACCTAACCTATAAATGTAGGTATTTGTCGTTATTGTTAAAACTAAATATCATCATTAACATGCTCGACAGAACGATTCAAAAACTATCGTTCTCTTCTAACTGTATGGACATAACTCAAAAGCTTATATGAAATTTAGCTCTATGAAAGAAACTTGTATGGAATTTAAAGTTAAAGTTCTTTTATTGTATTGATTCGTGTGGGCGTCTCGATGGCAGCAGAATTATAAATCGCCTGTTACATTGATTAATAAACCAGATGCCGCCGTCTGTTGTCATAAAACGTAATTGTTTACGTTACGTGTAACGTTTAGCGTTTTAGTGGGCATCGTACATTCTACGCATGTAGGAAGGGCTTTTAAGTACAAACGTAACGCAATATGTAAATAATGACTTTGGTGGTTAAGTGGTTTGCTGGAATCCATTAGCGTTGTAGAACTGAGTACCACTGCCAGTTTAGAACAAGGGGGCTTAGCGCACCGCTTTTTTTCAGTATACGTCTATGAACAAAAAAGTCTGTGGTAATCCCCCCTCTCGCCCTCATGGAAATCATACATCGTTACGAATGCTTACCCCGAACAAATGCTGAATCACCTACAAAACTCAAGTCCTAAACAAGGTAACAGCGGTCGCTGTATATTGATAAACACTTAGCTCTATTTTCCCAAACATTAACTACCGAGCCTCTGAAGTTCGTGTGAATTGACCCTGAACACCGTCAACTCAGCGATCAACCACACAATGTAACCAGTTTGTTACTTAATATAAAAATGAAGCAATTTATGACACAGACGATACTTGAAAATCGTGTAAAACGCCAAGTAGAGATTAAATAAGCACTGTACAGAGTAATTACGAGTATGTAAACTTATGCAACATTGAGCGAAGTGTCGAGTGGGTACGTGGGCGGTATTAACGTGTCTATCGTCTGCGAGATTACTGGAGACCACCGGGTTGTGTTTGTTACTTCACGAGCTCCTGGCGGCGATTCCCTACGCAAGCAATATAAGTAATATTTATATATTGATGTTTGTTGCTGCGTATGTTGAACGTATATTATTCATGTATATACGTGTATTATATATTATGGTTAGAACTGAGAAACCAGGAACAAAGAAAACCTACCGTACTCACCTAAACTATTTTAGAATGGAAGCTGCGTGCTTAAGTATTTAGCATCGTCACAGCATTTTTCCTACTTCGTCAGTCTTTCCATGATGCACACATACATACGTACATATTTTAGTTACACAGTCGTGTTTTATTTCTCAGTCAGTGCATTACCCTCATTAGAGTACGTAGTAATTATTTCAAAAAACAGTCTATTTTGTAACCTAAATTAATAACATTTTAAAAGAGTAACTATCGTTGTAACCACTTGGCCAACGGAGTAGTTTATTTAACTATTTATTTATGTATGTTTATTAGCTTTTCGCTGTAGTACAGGCTCTGTTAGTCAAAATACGACTGTCTGGTCACAAATAAAACGTTCGCGTTTAAAGTTATTCAAGATTTACATACATTATTGCTGTTATTTTTTTTTTAATTATTGCAGTAAGTAGTTGCTACCAATTTGACATTGCTGTCACTGAAATGTCACTCGGACTCGAGCGAATTAAAACTTTAGCTCTTTCCATCTCTTTCTCTCTAATTGCCCTCAATATGTTTTTAAAAATTTTAATTATATTTAAGTGGCATGGCAAGCTTTATTGCAAAGATAAGTATTCTGTTTGGCGATTTGCATAATGGCCTCGGTGTTAATTTTACTGCAATTTTGTTCATTATGTATAGTGCTTATAGTTATAATTCTAAGATCAAGCTATAATAAACCTTTAGCAATGAGAATATCTAACTCTGCGTTATCCCAGGTTTCTTACTTACAAGGGTACTTATAAAACATTACTAATTTCTGTTGTAGGTTGTGATTTTTAAACGTATTTTTATTTGTGTACAAAAACTAAGAAAGAAAAAAAAAGAAGGTATCGATTGGCAAAGGACGCACTTAACTGAGCATTTTCGTAACTAAAACTACACCTGTATTTGATGCAACAAACAAAACAAATCAAATTTCCGTCTACCTACACGTAACTAGTAAAACCGTCTCTAACAGGGTAATAATAGTGTGCAAACACGTTAACGGTACAAAGAATAGTAAAAAGTAAACTCGACAAATACGAACGAATGACTTTGCTTAACGGGTCCGTCGAGTGGTCGAAGGATGAAATGGGGATAGTGTGGCGTGGCCTTTACAACAATGTTTGCTCAATACAAATTTCCATAACTTGTGTATTCATTATTGTGACAATGCAGTTCGGCTGTATAATTTAGATAATGTTAATTGGTTAAATGTAACATTGTGTTTAACTGTCACACAATTTCCGGTACCATAATTTGATACTATTGCGCCACGATAAGAATACATTAGTTGTGTTCACAAATATAAAGACAAACACAAAGATAATAAAATAGTACTTAGAAATTAACCGCTAGGCTTTCGCTTCTAATGAAATACGCACGCTGTATACCAGAATGTGAAAGAATGCGTAAATACATTAAACAATTACGGATAAGTGAGACTAATTCTAAATTTCGAAGAGAATACACAATACTTTTCAATTATTAAACGAAAAATACTTTATTATGTACGCAGAGTTCCAATTAGGAATTAATTTAAACAACTCTTTAATTCAACGTCAGTTGGAAAGTTAGCCTCGCCATTCCTTTTAATAATTTTGGTATATACGATTCCGTCACAAAGCAAAGACAAATTATAGAACCTTTTAAAGGATTTTATAGCCCTCCTTTAAAGGTAGTGTATAAAATGACAAATAGCAGTAATGGGAGTTAGATTGATGTTATATTGAACTTTAGTTTTAACTGAGATCGGATATATGGACGTATATTAGGTAAATGATCTTTTTGATTTTTGTTTTGCATTCGTGACATTAAAAAAAAATACATTAGCAGTACATTTATTATAAACAAAATAATATCTCATGGGATTAGCCTCACTCTTAAGTATGCACATAAAACATAACGAGTTTAATCGTACCAGTTTCTTCTACATCACTTAAGACAGCCGAAAGAGTACACTTACTGTAATAAATCTGGATCTTCTTCTATCAATTTGTCATCCATTAATAAAGAACGATGTCTGTACTGTACATCTAGTGTGTCCATCAAAGGTTGAGAGGAATGCGCAAGAGTCTACATAACGCTATAAGATGATGTTACGGCAAAATATATGCACAATAATATGCCGTTCCCACAGCTCAATTAAATGAGGGACTTGATTGATTGAAGGCAAACTTAAACGTGAGAAAGATTGCATGCACTATGGATATTAATTATTGACTAACGAACTATTCTCGGATCGAGCTTAAAAGCTCGTCAAATAATATAACTGTTTGAAATGCACGCTCGTTTTCTTGTTAACAACCTGTTGAATAATGAAATGTTTAGTTGCGTTAAGTCGATATATTTTCATTGGTGCTTTGTTACGGCGACTTGTTTCTTGTCTTCTTTGTTCTCATATGTTGAGATGACGCCGCCTCGTAGTTTGTTCTGCGTGTGCTCGGAAAATAACATTAATAGATTGTAAAATGAAATTTATAGTATTTAATGTCGGTTGGCAAAAAATAATTAGACAATAAACTTTTTATTAACAAAGGTACCAATGCATTTATTTTTCAAACATTAACTTACATACCAATGTTAAAGTTTCTAAGTTATGTAATAACTTCGTTTTAGAAATATAATTATTGTTATTTTATTCTCAGTATTTTATCCCTTAAAAACGGCGCAACAAAAACTTTTCTTCGAAGCCGGAAAAGCATGGACCATTGATTGGTTGTTGTCAATTTTCAAATATGCATTTCACTGTTTGCCTCTTAGTGAAAACCAGGTGTTCCGACTGTTTGTTTAATTTTATTTAAACTTTAAACCTGCGACATTTGTACATACGAGGTCGATAATAGTAAATCCTTCTAATCGAAATGTGTGCCATTCTGCATGTTCTAATGTCTGCTAAATCATCTATGTAGATATCATCTAGCTCGTATCGGTGCAAGGAATCGTATGTTTATTCGCCCGTGAAGTAGATTGTTGTGATGGTTATCGCGACAACCACGAAGTTATGGCTTATCTCATTTGCTTCGGGCAATAGATAACTCTGTTAAGGATTTTCGGTGAATAGCGATGCATTTTCACAATACACCATTTCAAAATGATGATCTGATAAGAATTTAAAATGTCTTAACACTTCAAACTTATCTACTGTTTTGCGTCATGAACTTTTACTACGTTTGTTATCATAGGAAAATGTTCATTTAAACGAACTGAACGTTTTCATACGTTAAAAATCATAACAGTTTTGCTAACTTAACGTTTTCCTGATGAAATATTCATTTCCTGAGCAACCAGTTGCGGTTGTAAGCGTCCTTTTAATTATTTTTCGTTTAACATAAAGCCCGTTAACAGCTCGAGGTGAAGTTGTGAGTTCTTCGCCTCATAATTCTGCGGTTAAAGCGGTTTTTGCACTTGTTATGTACCGCAATTTTCAATTTGTGAAACTTTTTAATTGTGTTATCATGGTCGTATTACGTAATAATGATATAAGACCCTTGTACACAATATTTTTGGTTTATTTTTGCTCTTGCTAATTATATCGTAGGTACCAAATATTAATTTTGTGTTTTTTTAAATTGTGTTATTATTATCGTATTACGTAGTAATTATATAAGAATATTATACACAATACTTCCTTCTTTGTTTTATATAGCCGGTTTGCTTACCAAAACTCAATTTATATATCCAATTTTTTTCTATAATTATTTTTAATATCTCGTAACTGGCAATTTAACAACCCTTTGCACAACTTATAATAAGGAATAAATTTTAAGACTAATTAATGACTCTTCAAATGTCAATCTGCCTCGTTGGTCCAGTGGTTGCGAGCGCGACTGCCGATCGAGTGGTCCTGGGTTCCAATCCCTGGTCGGGTGCTATTAGATTTTTCTAAATTAGAATTTCTAGTAGTGACTCGGAGTCTGGAATTGCGCCCGGTGTATGGCAATAGGCTCACCACCAATTCGATCGGACTTAAA
>DWME01000179.1:0-41255 GCA_018244795.1 Parelbella ahira ahira | reverse complement strand
ACATGAGACGGATGGTTGTCAGTAGCACAGAGTAAAGATTTATATAAGCGTAGTCTTTGACATTAGAACATAGACAATGCTCGAACTGATTTTTTTGTGATTGACGATCGAATTTCGATCGCTACTGGGCCACTAGTTATAATAATTCAGCGAAATTGTAACTCAAGACATATTAAGATCCATTATCCTACTGGTTTGCATATACTGTGTGAATTTGGACGTTACGCAGCTGGTAAATACATATTGCAAATAAATATTAAATACGTACTACACATATTGTAATTCATACATATACCAGCTAAGCCCCTAACAGCGGTGCGTTTCGTACATAATTTTGCTATTGATATTGTACTTTAGAATCACTAATTAATACCCTCAGCGTTCGTTAATATTAGATCATTAAAGCCGCAATGTTCGAAAACTTACCTGGTTTCGGAAACTGAAAGTTATTTCGACTTGTACTACACAGAGACAGGCGATACATCATTCTCTCGCTACAGTAATAAAGCGGATTAATTGCTTTAGAGCCTTCCGCGGAGGGGCCATTTCGGTAACTTCCGTTTTTCTGCTGTAAAACAGCAGTTTGCTTTGCGAATTTTTCGTGTGAAATATAAATCACATCAGTCAGCAACTGTGGCCATAACCCTCTCAATATGAGAGGAGACCTCTATTCCACAGTGGAATGAGAAATGGGTCGATCAAGATCAAGATCAGACAGCAAAATATGTATGTTTCAATGCATACGTGAGTCGTGACTATGTATGTCATTAAAACGCTGAATGAAACGCAATCGGTGAGCAAAGATTTGTTTAACATATGTATATGTATATTATACCAGTTTAGATATGAGAATGTAACAGAGTTTTCTGTAAAATTGAATAAATTGTCTTTGCTCATCTAATTTTGACTGCCTCATTGGTCGACCGATTGCAAGCGCGACTGCCGATTGGGAGGTCCTGGGTTCAAATCTCGGATCAGGTGCTATCAGTTTTTTCTAATTTAGAATTTCTAGTAGTAACTCGGAGTCTTGAATTGTGCTCGGTGTATGAGAATAAGCTCACCATTTATTCCATGGGCCTTAAACGTAACTGGTGAAACGTGAGAGTGTACTACACCCCTCTGTCTACCCCTTCGAGGATTACAGGCGTGATGTTACGTTTTTGCTCATCTAATTGTTGATAGAATTTTGGTAGTCGCTACCCGTTAGTCTTTGACGGTGGAACGGGTCTATAACAAACAAAGGGAAGTTTACGGTTCTGAACTTTGAACCAGTACCTATGTCAGGCTTACAAGTTATAACTTCAAGTTCCAATTAAAAATTAAACTAACCGGATAACGTCAGTGAATCTTAACAAAACAAGGTATTAAGTTCGAAAAGGTTGGAGATCGTATCTTGAACTTTAGCCTTGTAGCGCACTATGTTTAAATTGCATTTTTAATACGAATTTTAATTAACTTTCACTTCTCATATCATTTGTGTGCTATAATAAATTGCATGCAAGAAAAATAGTAAAGGCTATTATTCTTACTTATCATTTCATCACGCCTAGTGCTTTACGGGGCAGGCAGAGAGCACGAAATGCCAAACATCTCAATCCTTACAGATCTGACCTACTTTTTTTCCTAAATAATATAACACATACTTCCACGCAATTAGCTATATGGGCACTAATAAAAGCTTTCATCCTCGTCAATATATAATAGTATATAATATATAGTAAGTTAAATGCTATCCATGTGTATGTCTAAACGTAAATAACGGGTAAAACGTGGGAGTGGGAGTGTACTACTACACTCCTCTACCTACCCTTTCGGGAATTACAGGCGTGATGTTACGTTTATAAACGTAAAGTTTCATGGGTAAATATACTTGTATGAGTACATACACGTGCACGCCAATTGTTCAAATCAGTGAGGGAAAGCGCAATGAGTGAATTATTCAACAAACTGAAATATATATATGTATTTGTATATACATTTTCTTTTTCAACGTCCATTGAACAAAATTTGGTCTTTAAAAATATCTTCTACTCTTCTTAAAATACCGTTCGACCACAAACAAGTCCATTGGTATCGATAAATACAAAACACTGGCCAATATCACGATTTTGAGCTGTTACAAGCAAACAATACAAAAAGTATTTATCGAGTTGAAGCTCTAACATTAATATTCGAATGTTTCTGTAAAAGCGAAATATGTTTTAAGTCGTTTTGCCGGGAGCTTAAAAACAATTTTTGTGGTCAACTTAAAAACAATTCAAACGGTAGCTGCTACAAAATAAGCTGACTTTTGCGATAATATTCGCAGAGTACTTAATGGACTTTTTACACCAGAAGCTTTCTCAGTTAACTCCAACCAAGCATAGAATTGTAACGTTTAAAAGATAGAAAATGTTGATTTACACAAAGAGTTACCCAAAAAGTACTTTCATTTGTAATATTTTTACAGTGAAATAATTTAAACCTGCCAAGTCAGTTACGCAGATAGACAATTGGGTTCCGTTTCATTTTATACATTTAATCATTACATTAGTCATTACATTAGTCATCACTTTTTAGAAAGATTCCACTATTATTTTAACATTAAGCCTGCTCCAAACGGTGGGCCTTTTAATGTACCTAACTGATGAACCGTGGAATTTCACTACACTCTTCTGTCTACTCTATCGAAAAATAGCGGCGTAATGTTATTTTTAAATAAATCTTAAATAACATTTATTTATGTTGCTTCACTAATGAAGCTCGTGGAATTCATTATTATGACACTCAATGTTCTACGTAACAAATCTTTAAATCCTGGTAGTAGGTAGGAGTCTAATAGGCACTATAAAAATATAGGCTACAGGCCTCTTTAGTGAAGTGTTACATCGCAACGGGAATTTAGCGTTCCCAACTGCTCAGAAAGTACGCCGTAAAATAAAATAAACAGTAAGTGATAATGGTCGAAAACATTAAATTCCATTAAGGCCATAACGAAAAACAAAGGTAATGGTTTTTCTTACTTAAATTGATATTTGAAGTAATAGAGTAATAATAGAAATGGTCATGTACAGTTCAAGTGCTTGTATAATGGGCCAGTACTGATAACCGTGTTTTAGTAATGGGGCTATGAGGCTGGTACGGAGCTTACTCAACCACATTGCTCCACTACCTATTTGAAGTTTAAGGCCAGGATTAACAAATATCTGTAATAAGGGTATGATATGCTATCCGAAAGATCATACCTTTGGAAAAGTATGCCAACAGTTATCTATTCAGTACTTGACCGCGATCAATGTTCTTCACTTCAAATCACAGATATTATGTTCTGCACCCAAATCTAAATGTACTAGTTAAGACCAATATTGGCCAGATTTACTAAATAAGTCTAGTAAATCTGGCCAATATTTGCGACCTCATCTTCTATGATCTTGGGACCAATACATATTTTTTAAACTTGCAGAAATAATTCTATTTGCAAAATAGACACGGTAAAAACAAATTCCTATCCTAAATGCATCTAGACTAATAACTTTTTAAAAGAATAAGGTATGTTTAAAAGTC
This sequence comes from Parelbella ahira ahira, assembly GCA_018244795.1. NCBI lineage: Eukaryota > Metazoa > Arthropoda > Insecta > Lepidoptera > Hesperiidae > Parelbella > Parelbella ahira. Next base: position 37,712 of record DWME01000179.1, on the reverse strand, counting down.
GAAACGCATATCACAAATAACTATGTATTATTTCTCAGAACAATAACGAAGCTTAGGTTATACGATACATGCCTATTCCCACTCGGCCACCGTCCGCGGCTGCCGACGTCCGATCCGAAACTTCCACGATTCAATTTCACTCGTTACGGACGTAATCGATACGTTTTTATTTTAATTGGATACGTAATCTCGTTACAAAAGAAACTCGTGGGAGCTTTCCACATGAAAAAAAATGTATTTTGCCTTTGTGTAAACTAAAACATATGAATACAAGGATAATATTGCTGTATCTCCCGAGGTGAGATTTATTTATAAAAGAAGCGTTTGCAGTATAAGCCTGACAAAGAGAAGTATTCATTGTTGAACAAAGTGCAACAATGGTCTGTTATTGTGTTATAAAATATAGAAATAGAAAACGGCTAATCCTATTACCATATACACTAGCTTTGTTGGTAATATATCAGTTAAGTGATCAGCCTAGAAATCAGCGGATCACCACACAATAATTGCTACATTTAAAATTTTTAATCATGCAATATCTGAGTTACAAGCCCCAAAATCGGATGGCTACTTTCGAAGTTGTATACTTCAGTTTCATTTACAATAAATTTATATAAAAAAATAAAGTTTATGTTAACAGGATAAAGTGAAATTAAATAAACGGAGATACCAGTGTCCAACAGATATATCAAGAGAGCCTTTCTAATTCTACTTCTACGTACCCGTATAATGTTACTTTTAGAATATTTTGTACTCATATCAGAACGCCACGTTGTTTAGAAACAAAATCGAATCACGAACGAAACGAACTCGCCTAAGACATAATACGTCACCGTTATAAGCGGGATGCTGAACCCTACTCCGCGTTTCGTTACGTAACACACACACAAATAAAAGATACAAAACAGGAAATCCAATTAGATTTGAGTTCGCCCATGTTAGATTAAGTTATTATACAAAATTGGTTCGGTGGGTTTTTTGCGTCAAAAAGCGCTCAGCGGCTGAAGGAGAGCAGCGCGACCGCATAGTACCGTGCAGTATTGTGAGCTGAGAATTAATTACACATCGGTAATGTATGTATTACGATCCTCTCTTACGTACCGCCTGAATCTACTTTGGATAATAAATAAAGCGTATGATTCTGAAATGTTTAAAATGTAAAATGTATTCGATGCGTAATATTAAATGTAAAACGATTTCTGGAACCGCTATTTTTTAGTAAAGCTATTACGTATACCAGATTTAATTTCATGTGATAAGATTGTAATTGGACGGAAGTTTTTTTTTACGTTTATTTTTTTATTTAATTCCAATTAAGAAAACATGTATTATAACTATACAATTGCTAACTTAGACACTTGAAAAATGTCTAAAGTCAATCTTCACTCAATGAACATCCATGAAATAATCGAATACTCAATAAAATTATATTAAATAAATTTGAAATCATATAAACACTGGGGCAATACTTGCATAATATTTATGAGATGACAGTATTGAAAATGTCGATTTGTTCTAAGTCGCCTAAGTAAATTGAGCGAAGTATCCCGTAACACGCACCTAATATACCCGAAATGCGATCGTCGACGATTCATTAGTCGTCGATAAAATCACATTGCCCCGCCCGCGACACAGCTGTGACGTCAGAGAAGTCCATTAATACGCGTACATTTTTTTTGATTTGTACCTCACTGAACTAGATAATAGAAATCATAAAGAAAATGAATGTTTAACAAAACTGTTTTAGGTAGATTTGGGTTTTAAACACGCAATATTGCCTCACATCGAAACAGTTCAAATTGATAGAACAAAATATGCAGGACAAAATTAAATGTACGCATTAGTTTACTCTCCCAGAAGCGGTATTGAAGGCGATATGGTGGTGTAGGGTTGCTAAATCAAAGAAAAATCACACGACTCCAGCCGCAATATAATGAGGCGTGACAAGAGAATAGCGCCAATCAATTCGGCAACCCTCTTTCGGTTACACGACTTTCTGGATCGGCGACTCCGCCGATACGTCTCCTTAAGAGTTAAATTAGGGTTGAAACCAATGGGAGGAGGATAGACAATTTCGTCGACCGACAAATTACTTACGAGTTACACGGAGTAAATTTCGATTTGAGTAATGTTAAATCGTGTGAAGGTATCTTTTGATTGAGAAAATGCCACTTCCTCAACAAACTTTAGAATGTATCCTTTGCGAATATCTATTCTTCAATGTCCTGTTGTAAAATATATGAAATACCTATACATCTTTCAGACTAGGCTGCATCTCTATTTCCTAAGCTACATCTCTCTTTCAATCAGGTGATATTACAGTCAAATGCGAAACTATTGCTATATAAAAAGAAAAACATGCTACACGAAAATTTGTGACGTAGAAAATGAAATATTTTGTATATGATTCTCGGTAACCAGTCAAAGACGAAATATTGAAACTTTTTGTGAAAGTATTTATGAACGATTATGTCTATTTTTAGTTTGAATTCGAGCATACGTTACATTATTATATGTTATGTACACGAGCTCAAGTCGTCAAACTATGCCAATTTGGGCCGTAACTAAACAATACATGATTCACATACACAATTTTAATTGACGTTGGTTTATCACGGAACGCCGTTTTATTACCTTCATTGTAGTTCATTTGTAGTCAGATATTTTAATCAATGCCATTATTATTATATTATCACGCCAGGTCTATTACCGATTGGGTAGGGACCACCGAGTGTCAGATATTTCTATCAATATTTAACACTCGACACCACCAATATACAGAATGTATGTTGTATTACCGGTCAAATTAATACAACATATATACATCAAAAGACTAAATAAATGTATATATTTATACATAATTGGAAATTCCAAAAGAGATATCGTAATGACGAACGTTGTCGGTTTTGTAAGGGTTATTATTTCGAATTGGTTTCGGTTTTACGGGTGTCGATTATGTAATATTAATAAAGCGAATAGGGGGCGAGATCCCGCAAATACGCTGTCCTGCCAATGGTCTGCAGTTATTGAAAATTGTTGAGCAAATATTTCGCGAAACAGATACCGCCGCGCTTAATTAATTGTGAAATGCGAAATTTACGGTTTATTTGACAAACCTATGTACGTTGCAATGCTCACGCCGCATTTCGTTCAGTGTACCTACCGATGCCTGAAATACACTGTATATCACCACAACACCGAAATTACTAGTCTTTGACTCTGTACCAGATGAGATCATTAATGTTTTAAATTAAAATATATTTTTGCGCAGCATTTCGTAACATTGGGACACCTCAATTCGTACTAGTGATACTTATATAAAAACTAAATATGTAGATACTTCAAAATATTCAAGATTACTATGTTGCTATGAAACTAAGTTGCATCAAAGCTCTTAATGCCTTTATTGGTTAACGGAACACAAAAAAACGATGTAAGTACCTACATACATATATATCATCGACATCGGAAAAACATCTGGTAGAGGGTGGAGTAGACAGCGAGCGGAACGAAATAAAATGAATGAAACGCAATAAAACAAACAAATCTTATTCATTTGTATAGACTGGCATTCCGTTCTTATTTAAAATATTCTCCGAAGTTATAACTGTTGTACATAAGGACGGTTCCATTTCATGGTTATTGTAATAAAGTAAACATTGATCAATACACGTATTACGCAGACTGTTATCTAGTCTATTCCATAGACGTAGGCTATAACACAATGTATTTGTATCCATGACAGGTATCGAACGCTACGGGAACGCCTGAGGCAACTAACAGCCAAATGCGTTAAGTTACTTTATCAGTAATTAATTATTAATATTGAAACGTAATTTATACTGATTATCATACATTATATTAATAATGTTTTTTCTCAATTTGTTTTGGAGCAACGTGGTGAAAATGCGCCGAGTACAGTAGTTTTAAGCAGACCCGAAGGGACCCAGCACTACTGGGATATACAATAAAAAAGATTGCAGTAAACAGTATATTTGTCATTTATAGCGTTCAGAATTCTACCTTAATGAGTAGAAAGACAGTTTTAAATTAATGCAACACTTTATCAGTTATTATGAGTTAAAATCAAAATTTTAAACAACTATGTGTTGACAGCAACCAACACAAAAAAACTTGATGAGGGTCGCAAAACAAACTAGCAAATAATAATTTCCCAAAATAATCCAACCCAATAATTGTTAAACGATTGTAACGCAATAAGGTGTATCAATTAAAAAGGGTATTTTCAATAATTTAATTAGTTTTTATTGCGGGGACCGAAACCAGTGCAACTGCGGTCGCGCGCGTAACGACGGCGCCGCGCGCACGGAACGCAAAACTCGAATGAACTTTTATTTACTATATCCATAAAACGTCGATGAAGCGTAAAACTACCGAGGATAATCGTTTTTAATTAAATATATCCGCCTATTTACACGATGGGTACATTCCACTTTTCATTCGGTTTCCAATTTCGTTTGCAAGTGGATTTCAGGATAACGTTTTGAACTTGATTTTTGCTGCCAACGCAGTGTTTGCGTACGTACGCGTTTATTATAAAATGTAATCGCAATAAATAAATGAAAGAATGAGCTAAATATAATTCATTCATTCAGTTATAATAATTAAGCTCTTAAATTCATTACTCATACAATTAAAAATCGTAATAAACTGTACAAGTTAGGAGTATTTTTTGTGCGGTGTACAGTTCAGAACGTTATGAATTTAAATTCATCAACGTCAGCATTATCATCATTAAACTTTTATTCTTGGAACAAAAAAATTTTCGCACAGATTAACATGGTTTAAAGTCATAGTCTGCTCCGCTTGTTTAGTACATGGGTTGTTTAGAACTTACACGCATCAAAAACATTACGGAAAAATCTAAAGTGTACAAATTTCCTAACAATAACCCGTTCACATTTACCGCAAATGATATTTAAGTTATAAATGCATATAATATACCAAGTTTGCATCAAAATTCGAACCTAGGGCTCTCGCGCTGGGACGTAGAATTCTAAGCCCCTAAGCTTAATTAGCGTCCGAAATCGAAATTATACATACAAAAGCGTCACACAACTGGAGGCTAATATATTACATGGCAGTTAATAAACGACGCCGGTTACCGTTTGCAACGTGAAATAATTCGCTTACAGAATTACGCGGGATAATCTGCAAGTGACATGAGCGTCAAACTAATGACGTTATAAATTTTCAAACTGACGATAATTCACATACCTATTGAATCTAATAACCGGAGGGCTCTATAAAATTTGTCACATGAATGACCATCCATCAAAGTGAAGTGAAGCGATGTGGTAGCGTGCATCGAACTCTACGCAATTAAATATGTACTCTATACCCTACCGTGCAGAGCGTAAATTTGAAAGCGAACATATTAAAACACTCAATTTAATAGAGTATTACTTTAACAATAAAATGTTATCACTATTTTGTTCTTGGCAGCATTTATTATAAAATATATATTTTTAGATGTATATATTGGAAAGCACTGTTTTTTTTAAACGAATTCGTTTACGCTCCCAGAGCGAAATTTTTGTAAAGTGCTTTATATTTATAACAAATTTCCGTTTAAATAAACTGATTTCTTTTGTATTTTATATTCCATCACTTCACGTGTGACACTAGACGCTATACTGCTGAAAACTACGTAGTGTCGCCGTTAATGTTTTCATACAGAAATCAATGTAAAGCGAAGAGGTTTCGCGATAAATACATAATTCATAGCTACCCTGAAATGATTTTAATGTGGACTCGCTTTTGACTCGACTGCGCCCTTTTAGCCGGCAAACTCAAATATTCGAGATTTATTCTTAAGTTCATCTCTTTAATTCTGTTTATTCATTATAAAGGAACAAAGATCGTCGGATAAACAAGAACTTCAAAGGGTCTAGAATTCTAGCCGCTAAAATATATTTCGCTGGTCGAACTAGTAAGTCAAAGGCAAAAACAAATATCCAACAAAATATGTTTAAAATAATACTTCCTTCAACGATTTAATAACTCATAAATATTTCGCTCATTTACACATTGCTTAGATTTAATAGTTATTTCGAAGGGGACACTTAAAATTATATGTTGAGAAAAGTAAAAATATAAGTATTTAAGGTTGGTCTATTTTTTGAGGTCGGATATAACCGTCGGTGGAATCTAGGTATCTTACAAAAGTTGATAGCGCCTGTAAGCTCATTATCTGCTTTCATGAGGACTATCTATGGATGCAAGGTGAATCGCGTGTTCATCCATGGCTACTCTAAGACAGGGCTGCAGTCGTTTTCTAGTCACTCAGGGTCAATGTAGCGCTTGAGAAGTAAATTAAATTGGTGAATGAGTTGGACTCTCTTCTCCGAACCAAATAAAAACATTGACATACACTTTAATATTACTATAGGTAATTATATTATCATGTTAGGTCCCTTATGCGTTAGATAGAGTACAAAGTGACAAATGACAATGACTACAGATTTTTCTTTTTATTTCATTAGTTTCATTATTTCTTACTTCCACAGTTAACGATTCTAAAGTATACACCAATATAATATTAATAGATCATAGATTTTAAAGCTAATTTGTTCAAATATCAACTGTTTCAATTTCGCATGCATCTCGATTAAAATGCACGGTTACTTTAACAAAGGCGCCGCTTCAATCGCTTACACGTTATATTTAATTAACTATGAAACGCACATCCCTTTTGTGTTGAAAGAAAAACGCCCAGCCCAGCTACCGGGAACAGATATCGCCCGAGGTTATGTTTATCACAAGCAAACAACTTACTCCGCTTTTTCCAGTGAAGTCGCCTCATATCGTAAATTAGTTACCTACGTTAATAAGGTAATTAACTAGAGAGCGGTCAGGTTAGATACTCGCATCTGTTAATGAAATATTCAGCGTTACAATATTCGACTTTCTTCGTGTTATAACTAGTTACAAAAACCCAAATAGAAATTTTGTGTTAGGCATGCGCAAAAATGATAATCATTTCTTTGAGCATTTAAATCGAATTTTAGGTCCGCATTAGAATTCTATTAAGGGGTCATAAACATAGCATCACGCCTGTAATCCCCGAACGGGTGGAGACAGTATAGTGTAATGTAATAGTGAATAGAATGTTAGAATATTCTATTCAACATTCTATTTACAATTACATTACACAATACTGTAATAATAAACTAAGTGTAATGTAATAGTGAATAGAATACACTCCCATATTTTAGCAGTTACGTTTTAGTGTCCTATGGAAATAGGTGGTGTAAATTTTAGTTTTCATTTATTATTACACAAGTAGATATTGCTTTGTGGTATTGAGTATGACTGGCATTTTTATTACTATTATTTTTAATAATTAACGATGATAATACCGTACAACGCTTATAACGAAATACACTAATGTTCGAAATCAAAAGATATTGGACAGTATTCATTCCATTGAATATTAGTATTCATTCAATTGAATATTGGTATTGAATACATGATGCATAAGTGTAACATATTGAGCACATGTAAATCAATGAACGCGCACACGCTCCACCTCCGGCCCATAAGCCTTTACAGGTTCATATGTAGGCTGTAGCCACGTCTAAGCTGTATAATCCGACCTAATCCCGACGCCAGTAACAACGCCACCGCCTACCATTACGTTATCCTATAAGTACATTAGTTTCTAGTTCTACCACTGTATAAATAAATATTATATAAATCATCTGTCCGCACTGTATTGGTTTTGTATTGTTGTATATTGAATGTATAATAACAACTGGTTGTTTTATTTAAGAAATAAATATGTACAAAGGCTACAAAAGCGGAGTGTCACTACTATGAATTCGTATTGGAATAAAAAATAACTAACCGAGAACCCCGTCTAATTCAAAACATAACCTACCTATTTATTATAGTATAGGTGTCTAGCAAAATGAACAAAGAAAGTTATATATAAAATATGGTAATGCGTTTTGTGAAATATGAAAATTTAAACATGTCTTAGACGACCTCACGAGATTCTCACGCAAACGTACAAAATTATAGACAGTGAAATAAACCATTTGTAACTGCAATTACAAAAGCTAGCGTGGAATAAAACCAATTTAATAACGCAGTCCAACAAAAAATAAACAAATTTTCGATCCTCGTATAACCTATCATCATAGGCATAAGACAATTTAAATCGAAACAGTCTGAAGACACACATAGCTATATTTATTTTAATGGCGTATCAGTTAAGTCATTCGAAAGTACACCACCAAATAACACCTTGGCAGTTTAAAAGACGGCGCGAGCGCGGACTCGCGAACGGCAAAAAACTTAACAGCTAATGGACTAGTACATAATGACTGAGTACGAGCAGGGGAGGGCTCGGACTACAAAGAATCATTGAACAGCAATTACCTTGGAGGCCTGCAAAAGGTCTTTAATTAAATCCTACTCCGATGACATCATAATTATAGCGCAAATTGGATTGAGACACCCTCCTGTTTTGTTAATTGTAAGTAGAAAATTTCTTGTTCTAATTAATCAGTTTCTAAGTAATCGAAAAGGGTCAATTTGGTCCGTATCTCTCACTTTTCTAGAAATTCTCGATTCAATGGACCGGCCTCGATTTCATTGATATTGCGTACCGATAAATAAACAGATATATCTTAATGTTTTCAATAAAGAAAATGTAATCTGATTGACTGGAATTTAATCAATAACCGTTTCTACATAACTAAATAAATTTTTGGAGGTTTAATTAAATGACAAATTAATTTATTCTGATATTGGAGAGTGTATTTTATTTATGATGTTGAAAACTGTATTTGCGATTCTTATTTTTGCTCTGTAAGACAGCAATCTATCCCCACAGATTTCACCCACATGGAATACAGTGTAAGTAAGAATACATACAAATAAACGTATGTACATATTAATATTAAATTTTTTTTATTTTACATGTAAACATTTATAAATATGGATGGAGAAGTTACGTTAGCACAGTAAACCGCGAACTCTATTGTGCCGACTGTTTACTAATATCAGAAACAATGAAAACAAACATTTCGACATTTTTGTACGTAAACGAAATTAAAAAATCGCGATGTTAAATTCTCTTGTTTTGAAATGGGAGCATATTGAAAATACATTTTTACATTATATACCATTGTATTGTTCGAATGCATGCAGTACAAACTGGTATTGTCATAGTTAAATGAATTCAGGCATTTTCGCTTTCATTTGAACGTATGTTTCTGTTGACATATTGACATATTTTTTGCACTCGTTCCATTAACATTGTCATTTTGCCGCTTTTAAAACTCTCATAATTAAATACGAACGGTTTAGACTATAATCCAAGCTGACCATGTATTGGTAGGTACACTTCACAGGGCTTAAAGATTGTTATAAAAAAGCATAAATACCATCGGCTAGCTTTAGGCTTAACATACGACGTTGACCAAGTGCTGGTTGGCAGGATTCAGATACCTTGGAGAATATTATGAAACACTCTCAAGAGAACAAGTTTTCTTCTGATGTATTCTTACATCGTTACAGCAAGTGATATTTAATGTTACAATCGCACATAAAACATCGTAAATTTATCGGTGCGTGCTGGGATTCGATTTCCAGATCCCCGGGGCGACACGCAGAATTCTAACCCAACGGGTTATTACTGATTATTTTTATAGTCATAATAAATATCATCACTTCAATTAAGAAAATAGATTATTAGACGATATAATTACACGATTATAAACAAAATGCATAATACGCAGATAGCTTAAAGGGTATATTGGAATATAAATTGGATGTTAAATTAATTTACTGATTTGATTAATTGCTCCTTGCTGCAAATGATCTTATTCGGTATTTCTGAATTTTAACCCATCAATAATTATAATAATCCGTTAATATGATTTCAATATCACACACTAATATTATAAATTTAATAACCCTCAGGCGTAAATGTGTCATTTATGACGCATATATGAATAGGATGTTTAAATCAAATTAAACCTATTCGTCGGCGAATTGCTCTGCCGTTAGGAATTAAATTACGTACACAATAATTTTATTAAGCAATAAATATATTTGATAAATATTTTAAACATTAACAAACTTTAAGGGCATTTACACAGTATGGTAAATTCACCTGTCAATAATCATTTATTTCAATATTAACAAGTTTCCATAAATCACTAATTTAACCTAGGTACTTAAAATGTGTTTGTCATCGACACGCTAAGAAGAAGACTAATTTAACCGGAATGGAATATTAAAATTGTTATGTTAATGTTTTATGAAGGTCGCGTTTAATTTATATAATTAAATGAAATAAATATAGGATAGCTAAATTTACGTTCAATATTATTGAATTTTAATTTATACTGAATTTAATGTAATGTACGTTTAATGTTACTCATACAAGAATTGTACAGTACCGGTAGCCTGAGATAATGGATCTGTAGTTCGATTCCTGGCGGACATATCTAACTTATGTTATCAAATACGCATGTATACCATCCAAATTACATTGAAAACCTGACAGAAAATTTATGTCTACTGATATTACTCGACCTACAACCGTTTAAAGGCAAATAAAAGCTTTAATAGTAGAATATACAATGAATCAAAATCAAGAGGTGGTATCTCAAGAATCTATTGACAAATTGAGGATCTTCCTATAGTGAGCTCAGGTATATGCTTATAGTTGTTTATATTAATTTTCTTTATCAATTTATCACGCTATACTTATAATAAACGTAATCGTAATAATTCCTATTCCGTGAGACTTATAACAATATCATCATCAGCCCATCTGAGTCCATTCTTGGGCATAGCCGAGCACGGCTTGTCCGATATCGAATGCTGCTGCCAGGATAAGTAGCAGTGCCAATGCAGGCCACGCACTAACGAAAACTACCAGCACCCAGTTTAGCCGCCTCGAAAGGCATCTTGGTTCTCCTAACATCACTAGTGAACTAGGTTTTATACAATCTTCTATCCAGCCCTTCAAGCATGAAGTTATTTTTTATATGTACCGACATATTACAATTGTAGGCTTTTAATCTACGATAATTCATCAACGCCCTAAAATTGTGTGAAGTCTCACAAAAACAGTTAATTATTATCGGACGTACAAGCTTTATGAATATATGAGGCCATTTTCTGCGGACACGTAAAACAATTTGCCAGTCAAATGAGTTTTCTAAAAAGCCGATTAAGCGAAAACTAAAATCGGTTAATTATTTATCACGTACTGGATGTGAAATAAATGGCATAGAAGCATTAAATGGGCATGAGATTATTAAGTCCAATTAAATATAAATTCTAATTGGAAATATCTAAAGAACGGGAGTAGTGCGGTCTGATTACATCATACTCGGAGCTTGTTTATTCACTGATGAAATTTTACGATCTGTATTTTATGTTGCTAAGACGAAATTGCCGATAGTTTTCTCTTCTCCATCTCATATTTAATATTCGTTTTATTTATAAATCAAATAATATGTTAAACTTTATTTTTGTATTCAATGACGGTCATTATCAGCCTACTTTCGTCCACTGCTGGACATAAGCCTCTCCAATGGCATACCACTGAGCTCAATCTTGAGCTCTTCAATTCAATGACTATAGAACTACATATGTATATCAGGACATTACCTTCATTTGCAATTATGTAAATAAAATGCAGCTAACCTGAAACAAAGAAGAAAAACGTTATTTTTTATAGTATAGTTTTTATTGCTGTTGTCATAGTCGTTACGATATTTCCCTAATAAAGTAGGGAGAGAGCACTGAGTGCCAAATATCTCTTACTGTATAGATCTGACACGCTTCTTCTACATTCATCGCTCTCTTCTATCGTCTTCATATTATGCTTTATTATAGGAGTCTTCAATAATATGCCGCTATGCAAACATATCAAACATTAGTGTTGAACACAGTCGATGTAATTTCTACCATCTTAAAATTGTATATAATCATATACATACATATATTGATTATCACGCTTATCTCCAAAACTGTCGGGCAGTGATTAACATTCTACTGACAATCGTTCCGTGAAACATCTTTTCCTCTTTCACTTTTACCAAAATCTTTTACAACCTTTTATTATTATTAATAAATAATAACACATTTTTTTAAAATGAGAAACGCACACCCTGTTCGCATGGTTTTAACAAACACCGTTAGTGACAAACGTTAAACTTTTAATTATACAATAAACGTGGCCTTTAAAGTTTCCGTCCTTTTCCATCCTATTTCAAAAGCGCTAATGTTAATGACATAGAAGACATGTACTAAACACAGTAACATCTCACGTGGCGATGGTAACATATCTTATTAGTAACAAAAGCCCCTTATATAACAGGTGTAATTTCCTAATAATGAGAGCAAATATAGGCTTCTTTCATTCCCTCGTGTCGAGCTCCACTTAAGAGCAAATATTGTCTTGCTACATTGTTCAAGTTTGTGTTGCCTCTTCGGAATTCGACGAGCTCTGTCTTACCTCTAACTGGTAAACGTCAGACTGTAATTGAGTAAAATCTATTCCTTTTCAACATTCAGTGTTACCTGTAAATGGTAAACGTCGGACCGTAATTGAGTAAAATCGATTCCTTTTTACATGATTATTTAGTGGTTGAATTGTTATGTATTTGTTAAAATATGACTGATTTTTACTGAACTTTTGCATGTGTTACTGCATATTCAAACTTCTTAAATACACATAATGTACACTAACATAAAAACATTTTTATATGAAAAAAAATCATTCTTTCATTTCTCTTCACACGTAAACAAATCATTGGTAGATGTACAAAATTTAACATCGACGCAAATTCACGTGTTCGCGTTGAAATTTCCGCCCGGAACATTTTCCTAAACTCCATAATAACGTATACACAATCTATTAGCAAAGTGGATATAATTGACGGGCGAATTACAGCTGCGGGTAGCGCGAGTGCGGTAGGAATCTGCTGAAAATTTATCAATACCAGTCGCCCACTGCCGCCGACGGCGTTCGTGAACATGATAACATATTGGCACCCGTGCGTTTGTGGTTATATTTACCTGATATTGTATGCACTGAATTCGATTATAACGTTAACTGAATAGCACTGTGACACTGATGATTGATTGACTCGTCGGTCTGCTGGTTGCAAGCGCGACGGCTAAGATGGTCCTGTGTTCGATCACCAGGTCGGGCAAAGTATTATTAGGTTTTTTATTTTAAACTTGAAATTTCCAGTAGTAGCGCTAAGTTCTGTGATATTAATACGATGTTTGGTATATTACTACGACACTATAAGCTTTCATCTGATTACTATGACATGGGGTTTCTTTAAGAAATGTGCAAAAAAAAAACTCTTTTTCAAGGATGACACCGTTTGGACGACTTAACCTGTAGGTAAGGCACCAAATATAACCGTTTCAATCTGTATACGAAGTTCCGTGTCGATGTTAAAGATAACTAATGTTTGTCGAACATACGTGTACATTAATGGCCGGAAACACATGGAACACTATAAATACATCTTAAAACGAGACGCTTCTGACACAACAGCACATGATATGTTAATCATAGAACGGTGAAAGACAAAACATTAATACTCTATAAAGTTTCAATTATTTGTAGACATTACATCCGTCATCTCAAGAGAGCCCTTACATCTTCTGTCACAACCTACGGACCCTCGAAGACAATATCAGCGAAGGTATCGCTCGGGCCGTCGAAACTCCGTAGAGCGAAGTCTTAGCCCTTTCGCGATAAAGCCACCAGATGTCGCGCAGATGTAATTGCGTCAGCCTTTGTGCCGTCTGTGACGAAAGGTCCACACTGATATAGCTATCTTTAATCGAAGTGGAACTTGCCACGTGATGCGGGCGCCACGCAATACTGCATACACAAGGGTCCACAATCGTACTCCGATAAGAAATTTATATTGAAAGATTTTGGCCTGATTTGATTAAGTATACTGAGTCTATTTAAAATTTATTACACCCGACAACGTGATGTCGTTAGCAAATAGATGAAAAATATTAAAATTTAATATTTTATATATAAAAGATTATAGACCTATAGGTTTAATGTCATGCATTTACATTATACCTACTACAAAATTAGTTACCTGCAAATATTGGAATCAAAACTAAACGACATAATTAGCATTAAATCAAATTTATGTCCTTATTACATAGGTATTAGAATTGTAGGTTAACATGAAACATTAAATTGACATATGAATCCATAATTAATATTAAACAACTACTGCTGCTTTTAACAATATAGACGATGATCGAATTTAATAATTTGTAGGCGAAACAATGCCAATAAACTAACTGTAATCCACTGAACAGAAGGGCCCTTGATAATAGGCACACGGAATGAAAATAAAATTGAATATCCGCTATATACAAGTTTAATTAGCGCGTATAATTATTCCCCGGCGTAATTATAATCCCCCCCAGGTATTACAATCCTCTCATACTTGCAAATCAGCCGCAGTAAAATCACATTAAAGACCGCAACAGTGTTGCGCAAAGGAACTAATCTCTCTGAGACAATGCTCGGGCAGTATCCAAGTTTACGACGGACCCGGCCCGGCAAATATTTGAACAATCGTTTCACTATGGCACCCATTGTCTAGGTCAAACTAATTTTGGAATCCTCTAAGGCCGTAATTCAATTTTGCATCGAAATCATCAGTTAAATTAATTTAACTAAGGTCTTAATTAAACTCGTTTATTGGTCAAATGTACAATGAGAAACTTGGGAGACTTTAGGTTCGGAAACTTTACGACGTCATTTACTTCTGTCACGGAAAATAATGACATTGCAGGTTTTGTTTCGGCTATGACTATATGAAATTAGCTTTAGAACATAAATGGTAGACACACGTATTGTACACATATGTAAACAACTGCAGTTTTATATATAAACGTAAAATAATTTGTAGTGGGAAAAAATTTCTTTTAAATCGCCTTATGTTGAAATATTATTTTTAAGCGGCATAACAGGTTTGTTCTTTTACGTTATTACAAGCAAACTACTGTCATTCATTAAAGCGTTCCGCTCTAATGCATTGGGAGCTTGCTCCGCAGGGCCATATATCACTTAGTCACCCGCATCGCAAAGGTACGCCTCGCGCCCGCTATAACTTTACCAACTTTGCACTGAGGGACTGAAGATATCTACCGATAACACCGCGCTCACGGGTAATTACGGGTTTTGGGCATTTTCAAATAAATATATTTAGTAAATTTCAACTAATACACTGTATTCTTGCAGAATATCTTTTATGTATATACATTTCTATCAAGAACCTTCAACTAATCCATATAAACATTATTCCTAATGATAGATAATCTATTAATAATAACAAAGGTCAATTATAAGTAACAATGCTTTCATTAAAAATATTTTCATTGTTTAATGAAGCTAATAAAGTATATTTTAAAATGTGTATGCGTTTAACCATATAAGGAGTTACCTCAGCGGGATCATATATCACTTAGTCGCGAGCGTCGCCAAGGTTCCCGTCGCACCCGCAATAACTTTGCCAACTTTGCACCGAGGGATTAGGGACATCGACCGATAATCAAGCGACTAACAGAAATTAAGGGACCACCGAGATTACATTACGGAGTGGTCAAAGCTTGAAAAACGAAATGGTATCACCTTTTAATGTTTCTTTTATTTATTTAAAAATTGAGACCAACACGCTAACTTAAAATCTTACAACTCAAATATGTTGTGTGAAGCATATTACGTATAGGTTTAAACTTAGAACGATTAAATATTACCTTTTATCAAATTGAAAAGAGTTATACTTTTGCGTTCAATGTCGCTCTTGCAGTCCTTTTAATATATGTATATAAAAACAAAGCAAACTAACGATTTGTTATTAACAAAAGTGGTTATCAGCAATAAGTTTTTATTAATAACTTTTTACACGGCCATCTTCAATATCTGTCAAAGAGCGCAGTTATAAAATGACTTGCCACGGCTGGCTGTTGATTTAATGTAAATAAATAAATAAAATGTAAATTAAACGCCTTTAATCAACGACAGACATGTACTGATTCGTAATAGCATTCGAAAAATTTGCATCATTAAAAGTCAATTGAATTTACTTGTTTTTATTTCGACGGGAAGCTCGCCCCGCCGCACTACGGATGTCGCTCATAATTTCGTTCTTGCCTGTACACATTTCACATATAATTTTTTTTTACCAAATAGCATACAATGTGAATATTACATAATACAATCTATCATACAACCTTAATTACAGTGCCTTTGGTTTATTTATTGTATTATAGTTGTACAGGTCGTTAAGAATTTAGGCTTATACTGTATCTAAATAAAAAAATCAATTGAAACGATTTAAACCAACAAATATGTAAACTCGTGCCTATGATACTAATTCTATTAGATAATGATCATGATACGAACACGATTTTGTTTTTTTTATTCGAATGATTTAAAAAACTACTAAAGAAAAAGCTACCTGAAGAATTTATTGTATCAGTAAAAAATCATAAAACATTCAGCGCTGGGGACGTTTAACGATCCATTTTTTTCATTAAGCTTTACGTCGCAGTACGTATTGGCACTAAAGCTTTAGAGGGGTAATGAGGTTCCCAGTTTTAAATGGGCTGCATTTTATGTGCACAAAGAATACATATACGTTTGGTATTCGCCTGCCGCAGGTGTTCTGTGACATGTTGCGTAATATTTAACAGATTTTACGAGTGTTTTAATAATATTTTTGTTGCGTGTGAACACATATATAACAGGAATATTTCGCACTAAAAGTCTCTTTATTTAAAATGTAGATATTTAGTAAAAATGAAGATATATACCTAGTACTGTTACTAAGAAACAATACAATTTATGAGTTAAAGTTCAAAACCAAAATAGCAAAATTATTTTTTATACAAATATTTTAACAGTTTTCGCCGATAACACGGCAAACGACGTTTTTATGTTCACCTTCAGCGAAACGTTTCATCTCCAATATAATATAAAGTCAAATATTAAAAGCGTTTCCGTCACCTGAGCCGGCTACAATTATCGCAACAAACTGATCGGAGCTAACTAGCCGACGTCGCTCAAAATATTGCTGATTCCAATAAAAAACTGATTGCTATCCCACTTTGATGTTGTCGGAGGAAATGGGATCTGCTTCCGATCCGCGACAAAAGGGAATAATCTCCTTCCCGGTTTAGGGTACCGTGAACATATTGATGGAACCGACGTAATTGATACGAAAAATGACATTTCCCGTACTTAAAACGCAAATATCAATTACAGTTACAGCAATTACGCGAAGTTAAAACTATTGAATGAGATGCAAAATTAATTTATACTTTATTTTTTTTTATCGTAACATATGCTTCTTCCTGCTCCGTTTCAAATAAAACGCCCATTCAGAAATGCCTAATGAAATAAAACTAATAAACACGCGTAACGCATCTATTTCATACCCAGTTAAGAAACGTAAAGAGTTCACGACGAACGATACCAAAACAACGCAAAAGCGTACATACAAGTAGCCGCAAGCACGTCGAAATGCACGCCATGAACTAAGCACAGTAAGCGTAAAACGCAACTGTCCTCATTCGGAACCCATTGTACGTGGAGCGGAGGGCGCTTGACTCGTTTTTAAATTCGCCCGTGATTGCTAAGAGCACAGGTAGCGTCATTCGGCTGAAGGGCCCGGTGTCGACTTCTGACCGTTTGGAGTGCTGATCTAATTTGCCGAATCGCGGAAGCATATGAAATTTAATCGATCCGCCTCAGTGGAAATGGGTTTCGTGCAGTACTATTGTTGAGATTCGTTCTGTGACGCTGACGGCTTAACTAGTTCTGCTAATGTTGGTTTGTGACTGGCTTGCGCAAGTACATATTTTCTGTAAGTAAATGTATAAAAATTTCTTAATTACAGAAGTTCAATCGGGCTTTGAGAAAGCTTTGATTAGCTCACGAAACAAAATAGTTTTAAGGCAGTGTACAGTTTAATTAATGATATTAAAGATCGAGAGGATGCTGTTTTGAAACAGAAAAATTACTGTATTTTCGGTTAGTACCTATGTATGTGTACATATAAATTTTTAAATGTAAAAAAATTGACCGCCTCGTTGGTCGAGCGGTTGCAAGCGCGACTACCAATCGGGAGAGCCTGGGTTCAAATCCCGGATTGGGTGCTATTGGATTTTTCTAATTTAAATTTTCTAGTAGTGACTGGAAGTCTGGAATTGTGCCCGGCGTATGGCAATAGGCTCATCACCTATTTCATGGGACTTAAACGTAACTGGTGAAACGTGGGAGTGTACTACACTCCTCTGCCTACCCTTCAGTGATCACAGGCGTGATGTTTCGTTTTTTAAAAAATTACATTTCAACTAAGAACAGAATTGTTTTTGTTTCGACTGTGGTATTTCATCGACTGTGGTGTTTCATTTTAGCTGTGTTTTGTGTCATATAATATTCTTTTAAAATAATAACA
Organism: Parelbella ahira ahira; assembly: GCA_018244795.1. Lineage (NCBI taxonomy): Eukaryota > Metazoa > Arthropoda > Insecta > Lepidoptera > Hesperiidae > Parelbella > Parelbella ahira. The sequence continues at coordinate 19,203 of DWME01000179.1, read as the reverse complement.
CACATTTATTCCTATGCACTCAGTACTAAGCTGCGCTTTGAGTCCAACACATGTTTTGCTAATTATTCTGATGGACCGCCCCTGGGCATCGCGTGTTCAACTTGTCGCAAATTTCAGTATTCCAGTTCTATCTCAAAATAATATGGGACCTCTGAAAGTGTCGCAACAAAGGCTGCGTGGTGCGAATTCCTCACTTGGATTGGAGCTAATTATTCTGATGGACTCATCTGCACCGTTCATCGCCGTGGGCAAGTGAGCGAGGCCATCACCCGAAAATGTAGATACGTTGTATGTATTCCGCAGCTCCGTGTGTGATAATGAAACGAATTGAAAAAACACATTCCTTTGTCTCGTATGTTCGAATGTGATATAACTACCTATAAGAAATAGTTCGGATCTCGTTAACATTATATGTAGATACATTAATATGTTTAGTGCCTGCCACGTTTTTGAAACAAAACCTATAGCATAAATACAACACTGCGAAAGACGTATTAGGTCATGTTGAAATTAACTACATTACTGATTCGCGTGATGATTTCTATCGATGTGTTCTGAACATTATTTATTCTGTGCACTATAAACTAATATTAGTAACGTAACCATCTAATGCTAATTCTAACAACAATACCTATAAATTTTGTTTAATTATATTTGGTGAACAGATTGTAAAGCAACGATTTAACACGTGGCAGTTTAAATCCTATGATCTTAAAGCTTCAATATTAGGATTCAAATATAAGAAAGAGAAGTAAACATGTATATTGGCGCTAATTATTCTGATGGGCACATCTGTAGCGCTGCGACTGAACGTACGCCGTCGCATTAACTTCCATATTTCCATTTTAATAGAAGTGAATCCGTAAAGGAAATAACACGAAATCTGTGACTCACGTTCGCAGTAAAACAGCGAAATGTGAAAGCGACGGTCGAATTGGCACTAATTATGCTGATAGACGTACACGTACTGAAGCGAACGAACTAAGCGGTCCAGTAAAACGCTAGAAAACTACCACCTTGTTGTTCATAAAGCAACATTGTACAATATTTGCGGTACAATACCTACTGAAATAGAGAAGACAACATTGTCTATTTCATTTTGCATTTTGTGTAAAACAACAAATACGAATGCACATAGGATGGAGTTAATTAGCCCGATGAACACATCTGCTCCGCCGCAAGAGATGGATCACTTCGAGCTTTATATTCCGAGTAGGTAAATATCTGACATTGTGACGAGGTTGGTACGATAGCATTATTACATCAACAGTACAGTGGTAATCTGTGATGAACATACGTAGCTTGAAAGGAAATTTTTAAAATAGAGAAATATTTACATAATATGTGCAATGATAAATAAATAAATAATTCATAGCAATTTGTATCCGTGATTTCGTGACAACATACTGTATGAGTTTTATGCTTTTTAGCTTTCACATATTGTGTTTTCGTACAATGCACATCTATTAATAGATGCGCGGATAACAATAGAGTGGTAATTTTGAAATAATCTATTCGTGTTTCATATATGTATATATATATATTACATATGGCTTAAACTCTTATCATTCCGAAAGGAGGCCCGTATTCGAAAGTAGATCGATGAAAGGGTTAATGTGGATTGCCACATTAAACTTTATTCTACAATTTCTGACAACCGACTTACATATACTCAGCCAACACGAATTGCCACAAACTGTCGTTGCGATATGAACTCAACAAAACAACATGAAATAATACATCAATTCATGATACTGACAAAGGCACATAAAAATTCAATAGCCAGAACCATTATCGCAGCAAGTCAAACAAAAATCAGGGTTTGCGAAAATACGTAGGAATAATTTTTTTTTCCCCTCTAACAGAACGTTTTCCTACGTTATTTCCTCTGTAGTCACAGGTGAGATTTATCTTCGGATAATTGGATAAAGAACGCGTTTGCGAAAAGTGATACGAGCTGGAAGAAGTCGAAGACGAAGGGGTGGCGAGGGGCATAATTTGTTTGAAATAGTAGACCAATACTACAAATACATTTCGGATTGCTTGGTTTCGACGAGAGAAATATTACACTTTTGAGTTAAAATTTTGGGACTTACCGAAATAAAACCGTAAATGAATTCGAGTAAAATAAACCATGACCATCACTTAAAAATACGGTTTCAATTATTGAACATACACAAATATTATCAATCTAATACGAAAAAACTAATGAGACTTGCGATAAATCTAAAAGCAGTCATTTACCAACGAGAGTAACAAACACGTTATACTTACAATAATATTGCAACACCGGGAAATAAATAATGGCGGGTAATGAAACGAATTCAATCCACAGTTACAAATTTAATTTCACAATAGTATGTATTTGTACGAATTAAGCAAATAAAACACAGATTAACATAAGATTCACGATATTAACTGTATTTTAACCAATTTCAATTTTCAATAAGCTATTATGCGAGTGGGTGGGAAGTGCATTATCAGAGAATAATAAACTTTTACATTCGAAAGGGTGCGTTTATAGGAATACTGTTTTGTTTGGGATTAAAAATAAGTCGGTGATAATTGGTGTAGCGGTTTAAGAGTTTACTATCAAGCACATGTCTAGACTAGATACAGAGGTCTTCAGGATGTTGTGTCAATACGGGTTTCTTGGCTCAATTTACACTGTCATCCGTATTTGCCGTGACCTCGTCGCGATCGGCGAGATTTTTTGAAAAATAACCTCTGATCAATGCAAAACGAAACAGACTATCCGGAAACCTGGGTAAGTTAACATAGTAAAGAATCTAATAATTTTTTAAATAGTATATTTAATGCCCAAAAATAACGCTCAATTATGAATCAAAAAGTAAAGAAAATAAGTTCACTTGAAGTGAATTTCAATAACATTTCTTTGAATGGCAAAATTGAAATGCCCGTGACACGCCACGCATTACATATCCACTAATAAAAAAGTTTGCATGAAACAACTCCGTGATAATAAAACTGAATCAAAATCGTAATGAAAAATTGTAGGAACAAAACAAAATGTGGCCGCGAATGATATAAACTTTCGACATTTGAAGCTGAAAAAATACTACTAATTCACATAAGCCCGGTGGGAAATCCGCTAAGTGTAAAACGGCCTACTTGTGCAGTTGGCGCAGCGGGAAGGATTTCTATTATTAACTTACAAAAATAATATATGAGTTTTGTTTTTAGTACATTGCTCAGACGCCAATCAACCACTAGCGTTTTTTCCGTCCCATATGAAAATCGCTAGTGGCGTTTTTAACATAAGAGTTAAACACATTTTAAATGCACAACATGAAAACACCACACACGTACGCCCGCGTTTGGGAACTATTCTTTAGACATATGTCTAGAAATAACCCATTATTTTTAAGTAACCTCATCAAATTATCTAAAGTTGTAATATACACAGATAATAACAGCTTATGTAGATTTTAATATGCTATATATTTTCCTACTTAATATTTAGCATTTATTCTTTAGATAATTTCTTAGTATTGTGAAATTCTAAATACCCAATTACTTCTTACTACATAAATGAAATTATAATTATATGATAGATAGATATAATTAATCTATTTATTACAACTGTAATGTACATGTAACATTACGGTCGCAGTGGTGTTATGTATCTGAAAATAGACAGACACACCTACCATAATTTTAATTTATATCTAATATGTAAAATATGTATACACAAATGATTAAGTGACAAATTTTATATCAAAAAATAAATAAAGATTAGTAAAATACAGACAAGACGACGACCACGATAATAACAGGACAAAACACATAAAAAACGTATAAGAACTTCTTAAACAAAGTTAGATAGGCGTGCAAATAAATATGTACAAAACATCAAACGTTCTGTCAAATACGAGAATATGAAAGAAATCTAGTTTACGGACACCAGACAAACACAAACAGTGTGTGCATTTATTAACTTTGTTATTGGCCGCAAACCTTGAAACTAGTAGTAAGGTTTAAAATTAGAAATATTTATTACTAGTTTCCTGGTCGCTATGGAACACTACGAGTACGTTCAAAATCTTCATAATTATAGTCTTTATAAGCACATAGTCTTTCAAACCGCATTTCATTTCTTTAGATATATTCTTATAATTTATACATATTATTTTTCTTTATATAGATTCTGTAGATATACATATATTGTATAGTAGATAACCGTGTCTTTACTGAGGACTGAGAATAGTGTCTATAACGCAAAATAATCGATTCAGCGATTTAACCATGATCTTTTGGTACATATATCTTTTTTTTTACAACATACATCGCCGGTCACAGATTTCTCTTGAAAGAAACGATGTATTCATGTGAATTACGTTAACATAATTTTTGTTTTTGTTTATTATTATATGTAAAAATATTCATTTAGTGGCAGTAATACATTCATCCAGCAGCAGTCGTATTCGAATTCAAGTGTAGTATTAAAACGAACAAACACGTCACAGAACTTAGTAACACTTACAAGAGACAGTGTAAAAAGAGCGAATGAAAGGGTGCATCACCATTTTTTGATTCGTAATTCGAAGCAAAAATTCAAACGCGGCACATCTCACAGAAGCGATGGCTGATTCGTCCCGCGAGTGAATGAGTGATTTAGAAATGTATTTACAAAGAGAAGCCCAAACAGGGAAGGGTTAGCATGGCGTGTTTCAGGAGCGGTGAATAATTCATACATATTTTTGTTTTACCTTGACCATTTCACGTAATGCGAGAGCCAGCCACAAGCAGCCGTCCAAATCCGTACTTAACACCGAGCGATTTTATAGGCACTTAGTTAAAGCACACCACTTTTTGTAAATGTTTATTTTATTGTCTTCGTACGTAGTTCAGGATGATAGCGGGCCCTGAAAATTAATTACAGCGTTAACTTTCACTCTCCAACAATACTCAAGTTTCTCTTTATGATTCACTTTCACGTTTCGATTTGAAATTAATCAACGGTATTCATTGGACTATGTACAATATTCTATTTTAATATAGATTTAGTTAAATTTCGTTGTCGTATTTGTTTATTAAAACGTTCATAGAATAGCGTAATAAGGGCTATATCATGTATCAGATACGAACAAAATAACCAGTAACACACGCTACGTTTCAAAAATGTAGATAAAAAAGCGTAGAATTCGTGGTCACCGGTTAGCAATTCTTTTTGCAGCGCTTTCAAAGCATCGAACGCTGAGGGGGTATTCGTCCCATAATAAAGTTACGACATGAAATTAAAAACCCGCCGCGGCCCGCTCTCATGAAAAGCGCTAAGTGTAACGTTTAGACTTAAAGCAGTATGAGCGTCGGCGGGTTAAATCGACAGTGTAATAGGTAACCAATTTAGTTCGCTCCGGTGTGGATATTGCCATAGCGTTTTTTTTTCTCTTTTTAAGCAAGATTCGAGTTTGCTCTACGGAATTAGTTTACGCCGACGTTTGAACCGATATTCCTGTAAAGAAGTTACGGCGATGGTAGGGTGTAATTTGTACGTTACACAAACAAGCCGGGATGATTTTTTTTTTTAAATGTAATTTAAAGTTTTAGTGATTCTTAAAAACGACAGGTGTATTAAATATTATGTTCATCGTGACAGATAGGTATGTTATAATAAATAGTATAAGATTCGGTTAAAGCAAAACATGTATCTCTGGTATCTACTCTGGTGAAATATATTTTTATTCTATCAATCAGATTTCACAGGAAGACCGATTGTATTGAACAATTTATTAAGGAATTAATGTGCTTAAAGAAATCTGCAATAAATAACAGATGGAACTAAATTGTTAACGGACAATACTAGTAATTTACATTATTTGTCGTAAATATTAGTCAACTTATCAACAATTGATTACCGCAAAGTAACTCCTGATTCGATTGTCTGTATCCTTGAAAGGAGAATGGGAATCATCTACGAGTATTTACAGAAATATAAGTATGTATGTCCATGATACTTCTAAAGTCACGATTATAGTATTCTATAAAAAATTATTTGGATCAATCATTGGATCGAAAAACCATTGGAAGTGTTAAGTTGTATTCATAATATATTAATTTAGACGTCGCATCACGTTTGCCGTCGTCTTTTCGACCTAATTTCTGCAATACAAAATCTGTTAGACGCACTTTTAATGATTAAGTCAAAAACATCGTGCAAACATTGAAACGAACATCGTTGTGACTCAGCGCTTGTCATTTTACGGCAAGTTAGTGAAACGACGAAAATAAAATAATCAGGGCAAGCAACGATTACAGGGAAGTGCGAGGAATAATTGCTCGGCGGGTTGAGAATTCCCGATTACGAAAAATTTGTTGCACAGCAGCCAAGGACATCCATTCCGAGGGTCTAATTACACAACTTCGCGACAATAGATACGTCGTCGAGTGGAAAAATTTTGTCCCCTTAGCTGATCATTGGTTCAGAGTTACCTGTACTATTCTGAACATTGGTCTCTTAATAGTCTTAACGACAACATTGTTTAGACATGTTATTGCGTAACAACTACAGAAATTGCCATTAAATAGATTTATGCAGGTTACAATATATTACGTTGCCAGTTTATTCCGATTTATTTTTCTCCCAAGTAATATTGAAAATCTAATGTATTATTTTCTAATAATAACATCTTAGATATTGGAATTTTATTGAAAACACATTAAACATTTTCAATGTAAATAGAAAATGTATGTAATTCGTTTCAATGTTATAACAAGTAGTTATTTGATAAGAATGTCTATACAACATAAAACGAAGATAATTTATGACAAACGTTTTTATAATTATAGCAGTTATTTGATTTAAAAAAAAAATAATAAGTTAGGTTTTAAAAGATTTGTGTTTTTCACGCCAAACATATTTTGTAACTGTAGAGTTGGTATGACCTAACCTAGAATTTAACGAAAAATACATATTCGAACTTTTTTGTAGGATTATTCATTTTTGCAATTTATTAATAGTTTCGACCTTTCATACTTCCACTGTTGGACACAGATCTTTTCTCAGAATGTCAAAGGTCAAGGATTAAAGCCACAGAATGTTGTTCTAGCCAAATTGCAAGGATTGGCAAACTTCACATGGCTTCATTACATGCCTACAATTTTTATGAACTTCGTAACAGAGTAACAAAAAAGTAACTGAAAAAAATAACCGTGAAACCCATCTGAGAATTTTGCTGATTATTTAAAAGGGAATTGTACATAACTAGCGTCATACGAGCACCTCCCACACAGCTGCTGCTAAGTTTACAACATATAAAGAGCTTTAAGTTTTCAGACAATGTGCTATAATAATGTAGAGAGTGACAAATTTGGCATTGGCAACGTATAAGTTGTGTAAAAGTAAGTTTTGTAAGTTGCTGTAACGGCAAGTAAAAACTATACGTTGCAAACTTCACAGCTTATCGTAAACTTGGGCAATACGTGTTTGTACGGCATGATGTTTGCCAAAATTCTCAAAGTGGACTTGAGAATAGAAATCAGCGAGAACATTACGGCGGCGGCCCTGATTATTATTACAATACTGAATATTGTACGTCGTCACTGAATACGCACATTAGGAGGCATTATAAATTCAATATGAACATTGGTTCGACTTTACGCGGTGCCTAACCGCGTAAATGTGCCCACGGTGTGCCCGCGCAAGAAGTTTACTGAGAGTCGAGACGTATTAAAAATGTAAAATCTTGCAGGATGTGGCACAGTAAACATTGACGTGGAGAGATAAAGTGATGTTAGCGGCCACAGAATATAAATAACGAAGAAATGGCATTCGTGGCAAAAGTGTTTAATTCATTATGAACTATACATATACCTATTATTAATTGTGCGAGTAATTATGAATACTTTGATCCAAAGATTTGTTGCAAGTAATTGTACGCAGAGTGGCTGGCAACGGTTGGATTCCAAGAGCAGAAGGCCGAGCTCAGCGGCGTGTTATTACTTCGACCTATGTCCAGCAGTGGACGGGACTAGACTAGTGATAATGATATATATATGTTACGAAAATAATTGCTATTTCCTTAATGTTCTTGGTTGGCTTGATTGGTTGGTTTATCTGTCTCTAGTACTGTGCTTACGTCATTAAACAAGTACTTATTTCAATATGCAGTAATAACGCTTAAAAGCCAAGTCAGTGAATGCTACTGTACAATCTTTTTTTTAAACTTTATATATCGATAGTATTTTTAACACATAAATATGTCTCCGTTGAAAGCGAAAAATACTATAAATGACAAATAGCCATTACATTTTGTCATTGTGTAAAACATCAAAGAATGAACAAGCAAATACGTTTTTTTTTTTTTAGTTCTATTTCCGCGATGCACAGAGACATTGAAGTGCTGTAGGCTTTAATACTAAACAAAGGATATTTTATTATCATTATATTATATGATTCTCATGATCTAAGGATTACAAGGTTCGTAGCAGAAACAGATCACACTCGACATTAAGATTTTATTACTTTTTAAATGTTAAAGACTTGCAAAGTGTTTTTACATTTCATATAAAATGTATTTGATGTGATTCTGTTTTAACTACATTCTATCCAATCAATGGCCTAATCGTCTTTAGCAGACTACTTGCCCACTCTTCTACTGCATAGCTCTATTACTTTATCTCTTGCTCACTGTATCTCTTCTACTGCATTGCTTGCGAAACTGAATATAAAGTTGGTAGTTTCACACTGCCTACACGTTCCTCTCGAATTCCCCTGCCTATCTTACAAGACTGACAGGTCTCTACGTGTGAGGCTGGTTCTATCCGAAGAGCTGCCTTGTTTGTAACGGAGATACCTTGCTGTGTTTACAATACAAGTAGAGTTTTAATTTCAATCAGGATTATTTCAGAAAGTTCGATGAATCCCACTAAAAAAATCCCACATTAGCAATTTAATCAAATAATACACGTGATGAGTAAATGAACAATAATAAACTAAAAAGCACAATACATATCTCCATTATATGTTCTGTATTCGCAACATCAGAAGCGATATATTGCGTTCTCACTGCGAGTATTTTAAATTGTTGGTGCGCGGGGAATATAAGTTTCATTTTAGGGTGTACAGCACGAACTATATTTAAATATGAGTGAAATTTTAATAAACTGTGTTCCTAAACCAACACAAGCGGGCTTGTCTCGCGGCGTCGCTTTTACTGAGCTGAGTGTATACGGGTATTTTGTATAAACCACTGCACTACTTATCCAGTATGTTAGGTATACAGGTGTTTCATATTTATAAAATATCAGTATGTTATTTTATTTCAAAAGGTTATACCTAACTACTACTAAGACATACATACAGCATATATGTACATATGTATGTACCTATAGACACCTAGACTATGACGAAAGTCTATATTTGTTATGCATATATTTGACCGGTAATTAAACTTGATATCTTTTGTATAGCAGAGTTAAATTTCGTTTTTAATCACCAGGACGATGATCTGCGAAAGACTGCAAGCAGAAGATCAATAGGGCATGCCCAGGCTAGGACGCGATAGCAATCATTAAAAGAGTCCAGCAGTGGACAGAACAGGCTGATGATGAGCATAATGCGTAACAACGTCGAATGCATTAAGTGCTGAATTAATAAGAAATACTAGATGTAATGACGGCAGAAATAATCGAAGGAGTATCTTACTCTCCAAAGACACATTTGATAAAATAAAAAAAAGGCCCCAAAAACGCGTCTACAAATCTTTTAGCCGTGTACTTAATCACCAAAGGATTAGCGTCTTCCACATTTGAAAGAGTCAACCGATTATATAAAAATATGTTTTGTGTATTTTAAATAAGAGTTTATAAAAAGGTTTTTATTCTATGTAGAGTTCCTGGATAATATATCTCGAGCATGAAAATGTTTTGTATATGGAAATAAAGATAAATAAAGAAAGTAAAAAGACTAGTAGAATCTCTGACAAATAAATTAATATTAATATCGTCTAAGAAAAATATATTTAAGTGACACGAAGTATCCGTACGGCGACGCATTTGTAGAACAAAAATGACTTGCAAAGTACTTAACACGAGATTCAGGTAGCCTTGAATAGATTTAGTGAAATATCCAAGCGATTCTGTACATTATTCATACATGGTGAATATAAAGCATTCGTTCCTGGTTGTAATGGTAAGAACACGGATACTTGATACCTGATAGATAGGATGTGAAAGGATTTGCGTAGTTGTGGCCAGTATTCTGGACTAATAAATCGTAGTATGGTCCGCAGAAAGATTTACTGTTCAAAACTAACTACATGAACTAATTGACAGCGAGGGACTGTTGACAAAAAAATAAATAAAGTGTTGTTTAGTGCCGTGAACGTTATCAGCCGCTCGCATAAGCAACGCCCTCACACAACACGGAAGTGGCGGACAAATTGTGAGCGGGCCGCCGCACGCACGCAATCCCTCAATTAAACCGCGCGCTGTGTTAAAAATTAATTCGCGGGATACACGTCTATTACATAAAAAATCATTTAATGAACAAACACAATACATTCCCCCTTCAAGCAGTGAACTGGATGTAAACAAAGCGGACACAGGCTACGCGTTCATCCACGTAATGACATAATTAATGGGTGTTATTATGTTTTCTCATATATTCATTGGATTTCAGTAATGATTCGAAAAGCGTAAATTTGCATGTTTAGATCAAATGTTTAAGCATAATAGATACATACATTGGCTTCATAAACATTTTTTATCGTTTTATTGTTGACCACAGATATTTTTCTCAGTAAATATATACGAACTATTACAATTCATATACAAAGATTGGAATAGTTAGTGGGGAGAAGAGAAATGATGGAAGAACGAAACCGGAACGGATGACATTAAAGATGACGCCGATCTGCTTAGACTTGACAAAGACAAGAAGAAATATACAGAGCTGAATGCTAATCTTCACTAGTTGGAAAGGCACTACAAGAAAAAGAAAATTACAAAGTGAGAAGTGTATAGGTACTATCTTTAAATAGATATATAGTAGATACAAGTAAAACTCAAATATTTTATAATAATTATAGTTTTCAATTTTATTCATTTACAAAATGAATTGTCCGGTAGTAGGGAAAAATGTGACTTTTTTATGTTTTCATACGCTACCCGTAAAGGAGAATATCACGAAAAGCTTAATAACACTTTTATACCTCTATGTTCGAATGCACGTTATACAAAATGTAACATCAGATTTATGCGTACAATTTCAAAATATCGCTACCATTCGATGCCGTTCACAAGGCAATTAAATAAGTAAACCTTTAAAAAATTGATGTGTAAAGAGAGAAGATTATAATTTATCCAACAATAGCATTACTGAAACAGAATAATGCGATGTTTGCTTACATTTTTATAAAGGTTCTTTCTTCTCGAGATCCTCGACTTTGTAAATATTAAATGAAAATGCTCTTTACAAGAAATAACTGAATATTAAGGCGCGTTCTCCTTTACTTGGACATAATATTTTATTCACATCACCGAACAAACGTCAGTGTTCTCGAATACTCATTATTGACACTTCTCACAAAATGCAAACTCATGAATAAACAATCTCCCACTTATTGAGGTACGATGAAACGAAAAGTTTCTTTGTTTTTCCAAGTCAGTTAAAAAGACAATCGCCATCAATTGTCACCTGTAGGCAATAAGCGCGAACTATACAAACTTGCCCATTGGGAAGAGCCTTTATTAGAAAACTTTTATCCGTTATAAGAAGTATGGAAAAAAAAGTTGTCGTACGTGGCGTAAATAAGACATAACGATCGGCGAACAATGGACTATGGAGCGATACGATCGTCTGTTAGCAACTTTATCGTCTCCAGCGCTAATATCGCGACAACTCACTACAACATAACATTTTTTTTTATTAACACATCACACCAGATCTCTTACAGGATTGGCAGAGAGCACCGGGTGTCGAATATTATCCAAATAGCATCCTTACAGACCTGATATGCTTCATCTACCCTCATCACTCTCGTAAACAAATGCTAAATATTTAAACTTTTATTATATGTGACACCAACTATTGGCATTATGTACCCTTGTAACCTTGGAGCGCTGGTGTATTTAAATTGATGTAATGAATAAGCAACTCCGACCGTGGTCGACTGTCAGAATTAGGGTTTATTTATGTATCCATGTCGTCAAAGCGTTTGCTAGCGAGATCTATATTTTATACTTGATACCTATCAGTCTTTCTTGAAGCACTAAGCCTAAAAATTAACCTATAACACGCACCTCCACCAACGGCGAAACTGTGAAGTACTGTACGATTCTAGTGGGTTGGTATTAAATAGAATGTGTGTACTTGAAGAACATAAAGGGATGTTCATAACAGTGTATTGCATTGAATTCATATACAGCGAATGTATTCACGTAAGTTATATGACACGCGTTAAATATGCCAGGGCGTGTAGCGAGAACAAAATAGACTGAACAATTTAATATGTCCATGTTTGCTGTAAATAACTAATAATTCACAAGCTCATACAATACAGGCATAGTTCAGTTTGCGCGGTTTCCGACAGAATGTTTCGAAGTCTGGATAGTAGCTTAGTTTCGCATTTTCAACAACTTTTAAACGTTGTAACACACTGTTACCAGTTAATTTACAACTACAATACCACTTATGATGTCGAGCACCTATTCAATACGTACTATTGTTTGGTTTCGCTTCTACCGGTATATTAAACCGTAGCGAAAACGAATATTCGAACTTTGTCTTAATGTTGTACAGTGGAATTAATTTCTAGTGCTTTTACCGTTTGAATTTTAGATAAATTTCATAATAGATCCCCTTTTGTTAGTACGAGACGGCTACGTTTATTTAACACAGTTATAATTGGGTGCAATTATACTCATTTTAACGATGTGATGTACAATAGTTCTGTTGTGAGATGAGATTTTGAAAAGTATTCTATTTTTGGGCAGGCTAATTGGTACGATAGTAGAACAGTTGATTTAACTATTTAATGTTGATTGATAAGGTACTTGTGCGTTAAAACTTTAATATTCCGCTTAGAATTGTCAGAGACCGCTGAGTATGTAAATATTACCAGACAAGCAAAATACAGTCCGAATCAAGTATCGACAATCTAAAAAATTATGAAACCAGTTTACGCAGATATCAAATAACTATTGATACTAAGTGCTTTGTTATTCTTATATCATGTATTAAATTCATCATCGTCACCATCATGATCATCATCATCATCATCAGCCTTTGGACTTCCACTGCTGGAGATACGCCTTCCCAAATTAGCGCCCCTGCTTCCGGTTCTGGGCCTTCTGAATCAAATAGATAATCTAAATAGATGAGTAAAATTAAAACGGGTACACGTCTCCAACAGGAATACAGTTAATATACGCTTTGGAGGTTTTGAAGGAATTGATATGTATATAGGTACCTGTTACTCAACAAACGATTTATTTTTAAATTACCAGAAAGTTCCGATAATGACTGGTTGAACAAATCGTATTACGCCGGTATAGCGACACTCTAAATATACACATACCTACTCGTAAAAATGGCACATTTCCAATCAAAAATCGTAATGTACCAATCTTTTCTCAACGTTTACTTACAGTTCACAGTTGTTTAAACAACGAAGTTATTTAAGATTGTTTCATTTCTAATAGCTACTCCTATATTGTAGTAATAGAATTATATCCTGCATAGAAAAAAATTATATGTAATATGAATATACGAGTATCATAACTTGTACGATGTTTTCATACAGTATCTAAAGTATACAATCATTTGATGAAATAGCTCGGGTTTAGTGATCTCTACTCGTTTCTATGACAACGGCCGATTATCATGTCTCCACGACGAACGTTGAAGTAGGGAGCAATAACGACACGATATGAATGTTGTACACATATACACACGCATTAACAAGTACCGTGAATATCTTAGCCATTTTACGAATATAAATAGGGTGACAAACGACAAAATTTCGATCCTGTTAATGAATTTATTTAAAGCTGTATCAATAAAATTAGGCGCTTTAAGTGCTAAACACAATTGGAAGTGCTTTCGTTCAGTCTCAATTCGACCTTATTTTAGTACTTGAATTTATTACAAAGATCAAAATAACTTCTTGAATGAATAGTGCTCGATGGATCTCAATTTAAAGGACATTTTAAGTTAGTTATACAAAATGCAAATAAATACGTTCAAAGTTGAGCAAATGCAGAGCACTTGAAAACTTTTTAGGCCATATTTGAATAGAGTAGCCGGAGCACATTCAACAATATCACAAAGAGTAGAAAACAGCCAATAACAAACGATCAGAGTGGAGTTGGCACAAAACAATGGCCGGTGCAGCGGGCGGCGTAGCTTCCGTAGGGCAGCTACGCCGTAGCGGGGTACTACTAATGAGGAGCCCGATATTGTGGCGCTCACCCGTCGACCGAGAACGCTTCAGAGACCTCTATAAATTGGTTTCATGCATATTTATTTATTCAAATATTATGTATGAATTGAAATCTCGTCCGCGACTACTGAAATATGGCTCCAAATTGAATCAACGGGACAAATTAGGTTGACACACGCCGTAATGGCGTTTTCAAAATATACATAGTACACACGAATTACATACAAGTTTAGGTAACTGCTCTCCGGGCATTATTCAAGTGTTCTTCATAAAGTTTCCATCCTAAGCGGGCGAACTCTTGCAACAACCAATTTTTCATATTTTGCTTTCTTGACGTATGGATAAATTGGCCTTTAATGAGTTAAATTATGCATTGAAACGTGCACTATCTTGTTTCTGTTGTAGTACTTACGTGTATTGAACAACCACGTTGTTAAATTTTCTTTACAAGAAATTTCGTTTACGACGTAACATGCGCTCGATCGGTACGTGTTACATTACTAAATTCTGTTCTATCACAGTAAAAAATATATTCACTTGAATAAAGTATAAGAAAAATTGTATAAAGTGATATCGCCATTGTGTTAAACCGGCATATAAATAAAACGAAAAGTCTATTCTAAACGAAATAAAGCAGCAAAATATTCCGTATTTTAAAAGTAATTTAACACGAAAATAATTAGCAGTAGAAACACTCGAACGACGTAGACAATACTCGACTCAGCGGGCGTCTCCAGAACAACGAGAGGAACAATTGTGCTTCACAAATAACAAAATAAATGAAGCGTACGCCTCAAAGCTGGGAACTAATTAAACTCAGTACGAATCGATATCTACTTATAAATTAAGACGGTTTAACTTGCAAAGGTAATTGGACGAAAGTTTATCTCAAATATTGATACTGGTGTGACGTCACTGGCGGGGACGAGCGTTTTGGTAATGGAGTCCGTTTACACAAGAGCAAAGTTACAAGCGTCAAAAGATTGTTGAGACATTTTACACAATATTTACATATAACAACATTATGAGATAAAATCTGATTGGTTATCTGAAGTGAATGTCATGCGAGACAACATTTTTAAAGACGTGTAAAAGCACCAGAAAATAAGATAGTATATAAACTTTTTCCGGATCTTCTTGAACTGTTTTCAGCAAAGCAGAAAAGATTTTCCCGCAATGGTACATGTGTTACGTACACAAACATACGCAGCAAATACAAACCTCATAACCTCATATGAAACCTAACATTATGTATGTACATGTATATATTTCATCTTCGTTTACTAATTATTTAATTCAATTTATTGGTTATCTAACGGTGTAATAATAAATTGGATTAACAAAGTAGTACCTATTTTTATTTACAACCCCGACCTTTCAATAATAACATTTTTCCGAAATCGTGATAAGAATAAGAATTTTTTTTTTCAAGATCTTTCTAAAAGGTGTAACAGTCTGTAGGCACCTTAACCTGAACTTTCTGTAGGCGCCTTTACACTGAAGTTTCGCAAAGTTACCTTATATTCTTCGCTTACTTTATATTATTTAGCTTTGATATATTCGCAATTTAAGTTGTCTGGAACTCGCCGAGGAGGCGGCTGGATTAAATTATATATTTTTTACGAAAGCAAACGACTTTAGACGGTAAACAGAGAGCGCTGAGGAGACTCAAGTAAAAATAGGTTGCATGTCTCCGTCTAATCGTGGAATAAGACATAGAGAAATAGGTCTAAGCATTCAAAATAAACTTGTCTTAATCTGGATAAATTACTGTTGAAAGTTGGTACTTACTTTCAAGACGAAAAATTTAAAAACAAATCCTTCCCGTTTAGTATTATGTAATATATATATATATGTATATACACACGCGCTCACAAGCGCGCGTGCGCACACACACACACACACATACACACGCGCGCGCGCCCGCGCGCCCACACGCGCATGCACGCACGCACGCACGCACACACGCACACACGCGCACACGCGCAGACACACACACGCGCACACACACACACACACACACACATACACATGAATATATGTATATTTTGAGCAATAGCCGGATTATTATTAATAGGTGGTCGGTGAATTCTTTAGAGTATAACTTGTTCTATACAGATGGCCATAACAGGAAAGATTTGCATCACACAAATTAGCTGTTACAATGGACACAGGGGACACATATTACTAGTACAACAAGTGGTACCCCCTGCAGGCGATTCCTTGAACTATCCGCTATGTTCTTGCTTCATGTATTCAATGGGTATTAATGTATGGGTTATTCAAGAAGAAAAATACCTTGGTCCAAATTTTTTAACGACGATATTTTATAAACGAATGCATCGTTTTTAAAAGAAATGAGTATTTTCGGCAAATTGAGTACCTATCCGCTGCAAAAAATCATTCGGATAGATAACTTAGAAGTTTAAAAAAATATTTCTATGAATAATTTTTCGATTAATAAATTCGAAAATATTGAAAACCTCTCTGGAACTAATCAATCGATTTCGATAATATTCATGTATTTCAAATTAATTTTTTGCGCTTAAGAGCTGATTTATTTTAGTAATGGATCATTTGAACAATTGATTTTTTTTTCCAAAAAGTACCTATATATTTTTTAATTTACTTCTAACATTTTTACTCAGACAATTTATTTTAATTTTATACGGTCTCTAAGGGCAACGGGACTCTACATAATACTGTTAACCGCTTTCCAATCGGTCAATAGGGTCAAAAGTCAAGAAAGGTTTACATATACACACACACATCCATTGTAAAATTGTCAAAATAGCTTCATCGGATCTTATAATATGGCGATCTAGTGAAAACTAAATTTTCAAAATTTGAGATGAAGGTAATACGTATGTGTACGGTATACGTATAAGATAGTAAACTTCTAAATTTTTTTAAATATTCAGATTCTCATAGCGGGAAGTTAAAAGTGTCTATGTTAATAGTATGTATATACCTACTAATCGGACACTAACGGGAAGCTTGAGGTCAAATGTCGTTCCAATACTCAAAGAATGAACATGTCAGGAAGACACTAATTTAGTTCAAAGTGAGACCGTTAAATATTGTTAAGCCTATTTCTCATAACATGATCATGGTGACCGTGTTAGGGGGAAATTCTTAGATTGTTTATTAAAAGAATATCCTACTTTTAACAACATACATACTTTTTAATGATACAATGCTCAAGACCACGTTACCTCAAGGGTGTACCAGTTGAAGGCTGTGCATATAATAAACATGATCTGCATTACGTATTAAATTTTATTTATAGCAAAACGGTTCTGGAGTAAAGACCGGCATATCTAAAATGAGACGCCCTCGGGTCCTTTAGACCAATAAACTTAAGGAAACGTTGGCTGGATGACATCAAAAGAATCCTATGTCCTGTGGCCAAATTTTATTCGTCCGAACTAAGTAACGAATTAAAAACCTCTCGTTCAGCAGTCGCGCTAGCCACCACTAGACCAACAAGGCTATCTAGAACTCGGTAGTATAATATTAATGTTATCTAAAGTAAAATGAAAAGGCAACGAATATTAACGAAAAAGTAGCAACCAATTTCATATTAACTCTGAAAATGTTTTCCTTAAATATATTACTTAAAGCATTATTTTTTTCGTATGGGTAAAAATATGTTTAGTATCTACATCCTAAGTCCTTTCGTATAGAAAAGTTTTACAATATTAACTTAATATTCTAACGATATAACATATTGATACCGCACAAGTGAATAATATAATAAAATTTAAAAAAATAATTATATATGAATTCTATCTACATGTGTAGGTATGTCTACGTCATAAACAATAGATAATAAGTGGATACCTGGCGGAATATAAAATATTTTTTTATATCTTACCAAAATCTTTCCTCTGCATCGTCTTATCCTTGCCGCCATCGAAAATGTAAATAATTTCTTCGACATTGAAATTGCATTTCGCTCTCTCTCTCGCCAGGTCCTCGTTTACTGCGAAGCTGGTTCTTTCCGCTGACATTTTCTTATCCACAAATATACTGGACAACAAAAAATTTAATTCTTTGTTAAAAACCTTCACGACCGCGCACTACTCGAGTATAAATACGAACTGATTAACTCTTCGAGCAGACACTGTATTCACGTCAAGTTCGAATTAACATTTATTTATAATTCGCTTTAAAAGTGAAACTGTATCACTTATTAATAGCATGTTAATGTATTAACATTTATGTTACTTTAATGTGAATATATTACAAAAATTAATATAATATTTAATAATGGTCAAAATTTTAACTATGATACATATTTATTAATACAAAAGCACGTATTTATAGGCACCGCCAAACGTTGACGCGGTTGCGAAGTGCAAACAAATTGTATTACTTGCTAGCGACTTCAATATTGGCACAGTAGATGCATATTTTTCACTGTCACAAAGATGATTGTTACGAGACGACGAAGACTGTTACGAGACGTTCAGTTCCAGTTATCACCCGTAACGACATGACAATCGTTACATTTTCAGAACGAGTTAAGTCTATGATTCTATAGATCTTCGCTAAGACATCTCTGCTAAGATACATCGTCGCAAAAACACATTTTCGCAGCCATTTTTTACCGCACGTCAGACCTCTACCACTGTTCAAAAAGGAGTATGCTTTATAAAGCTGCTCATACGCGGAACTCGATACTTACGCCGGGATTTCATTTACCTCAAAATTTTGAGACTAAGCGAATAATATAACAGTGCAAAAGGACTTAATAGTTAATAAATAAATACCTCGTATATATGTAGCTATGTTC